>JAPSGF010000011.1:1738785-1794539 GCA_035772895.1 Perdix hodgsoniae
ACAGAAGTTGCCCGCTGTGCCCCCGCCTTCCCCGCGGAACGGAGCGGGGCGGCCGCGGCGCTGCACCGGTGTCACACGGGGAAGGGGCGAGCACCGCCCTGCTCCCCGATCGCCCCTTTTGTCGGCGGGCGCGGAGCCTCCCGCAAGTTTCCCAACCATCCCCTCCCCGCAGCCGTGCCCCGTCCTCCCCCGGCGGCTCCGACCCCCCTCCGGCCCGGCGGCGGCGGCGGCGGGGCCGTCCCGGGGAAGTCCGCCCGCAGCCCGAGCGCGCCGCCCGGCTTCGCTTCACCCCCCCTCCCCCCTTTCCTCCCCCCGGCCGGGCGCGGGGGAAGCCGCCCCGGCGCGGCCGCCCTGCCGCACGCCGACGCCGCCGCTCTCCGCGCCGCTCCGCTCCCGGCGGGCAGGGGCCGGGGCCGGGGCACACCCCCCGCAGCGGCGGGGCCGAGGGGGCGCGCGGGAGCCGTTACCGGGGTCAGTGTCGCCTCCCGCCGCGGCCGCCGCCGGCGCTGACCTTCGCTTTGTAAGATGAAGCTGAAGCTGGGGCTGCGGCCGCCATGTTCCCGTTTTAATAACTGCCTGCTTGTTTATTTCAATGGAGACCCTCCCACCGCTCGCCCTCCTCCTCCTCCCCTTCTGCCCGGAGGAGGGCCGGGCGGCGGGAGGCGGGGGGAGGCGCAAGGCACACCCTCTGCCCCCGGGCACGGCGGCGGCCGCGGCCGGGCCCCACGCTGGGGGCCGGGCCGGTGCTCCCGCGGCGCTGCCCCGCCGTGAGCCCGCGGACAATGGCAGCCGTCCGCGCTCCGGCGGGGGAAGGAGGGGAGAGGAAGGAGGGGAGAGGAAGGGGGGGGGGGGTATAAAAAGTCCTCCGTCCTCAGCGGGAGAGACTTTAAGCGCGGCCCCTCGCTGCCCCGGGGCGAGTGTCAGTGGCCCGCGTTCACCCAAGCGCGAGGACAGCCTTACCGCCTCCCTGTGCCCCTGGAAAAGAAAAAAGAGGAGAAAAAAAAAAAGAAAGAAAGAAAGAAAGAAAGAAAACGCCGCGTGACACCGCTGCACGAACGCACGGCATCAGCTGTGCCTCACACGACGGGGAGATGAAGATGCAGTCTTTTCAGGGTGTAGGGACTGAATAGGAGAGTTAAAGATTATTAGGGGCTGAAGGGTGACTGTTGACCATTGCCCTTCAAGTCCGCGTGAATGCCGCGGTGCAGAAATCCCACCTCGGCAGCAGGGCTTTGTGTTTTTTACAAGCGGTCGTGACGGCAAGCTGCACTCAGCGGTGGTAACAATTGTTATTTCTGAGGTATGTGCAGCCCCAAGTGTTTGGTGGTCGTCCAGGGGTTACACATTGTCACTGCTGCTATGGCGAGCTCTGCTTGGCTAAAGCTTGTCTGGTACTGCCGGGACAGTAACCCTTGCTCTTCAGATGGTTACTTCTTGCCATACTGGCTGTTCTGTCTTTGGTTTCCCATACAGCCAAATCATTGAAAACTATTGTTTTCCTCTCCTGGAGAAAGAACTTGGGTAAGGGTGGCTGTCAGAAGAATTTTCCAACCTTAACAATTCCGTGACTCTGTGATCAGAAATCTGCTTGAATTTAGTTACGTCAGGAAGTGCAGGGGTAGTTTATTAGAATCATAGAGTCGCAGAATCATTTGAGTTGGAAGGCGCTTCTGAAGGTCATCTGTTCCAAATCCCCCATTCCCAGAACTTTGCACCGGAGATCCTACCTCCCGCAGATGTCGCTCTTTTGGAAGGTGCTTCTGGCACCAGCATGGGCAGCAGCCAGGAGGCAGAAGGGCCACTCAAAGTGCAGAGAAATCCTAATGTTACCTTGAAATAACACTGCAAAGGAGAGCAGCTTGTATGTGGAAAAAAGCCTGGGGCAAAGGGACAGAGCTTTTCCTCTGGTCTCATTTGTTATATCTGTGCAAATTTCTGTAGCAAATAAGCTAACAGTTATACAGGCAATAATCTTATTTACCTCGCGGCCATGATCCGTTCATTTTCCCATGCTAAATGAGACAGTGGTCTGCTGGAAAAAATAATGTAACGTCTTTGATATTATAACCATAAGCAGTCCAATTTAGAATCGCACAAGTAATTTTAGTTCCAGCCTTTCTTACACATGAATGCTTGACTTTTTTCCAACCCCACACATCCTTTAATGCAACCAAAAGTATTCATTAAATGATTACCTGCACCCATCAGAACAGCCCTTCACCTTGCTGGGTGCAAACGCAAAGACACGCCCATGTGTCACCAATTTCAGGGCTCGGCATTGACAAAATCCCCACCCCGATGCAGCAGAGTGTCCTTGTCACACTGTGTGAGAGAAGGGATCTAACTGCACACATATGTTCAAGCCCTCTTAAATTTGTTCCAAGCTGCTATTTCATCAGCAAATACACGTTGTCATCAAAGGCCAATAAAGCCTGGTTAGAAGTATCGTTGTGTGCAAGGGCCAAGAATTATGTTATTCCCAACTGCTGTTCTTTAAAGCAAAAACATCATCTTCCAGATGCAGATCCAAATGGATCTGCTGAACGCACTTCAGTGCTGGGTTTTGTTCAAGGTTCCAGCTCTTCTCTGAGCCTGCTCCAATGTTTTGCCACCACTGCTGTGTTAAGCTGACTAGATATGGGTTTTGCTCCTCCGGTTCTAATCAAGAGCAGTATATACTTTCTGCCATCCTCTAAGTTCATCCTTGCCCATCTTCAAGGCCAGGTTGGATGGAGCCCTGGGCCTCTCGTGCCTGAGGTAGTGGGTGACAACAATGCCTGCAGCAGGGATTTGGAGCTGGATGACCCTTGATGTCCCTTCCAAGCTAAGCCATTCTGTGATTCTGCTACTCCGTGATACTCCTTCCATTTATACTTCTACCCTTGCTGGCTATTTTGTTCACTACATCACTTTATACATTCACTTGATTATTCACTGTGATCTGCAAATCTTTCCTGGTGTGAAATTTAACACAGAGAAGCTTTTAATTCCCCAGAATTTTCAGTGAAGCTTGGTTAAGTTTCTTCATTGTAACTTTTTTCCCCCCAAGTCAGCACCATGAAAAGGGGAATCTGAACGTAATAGTGTTTCCTCGATCAGTTTAACCGTATATTTTCAATGAGCTTTGTTGCAGTTCTTTAAAATCATTTATCTTGTCTACATGACATATTTCTACAAAATTTGGCACATGGGGTACTGTGAGTAGATCCAACATACATAGTGTTCTTTCAAATAAGTCATGAAGTTGCTCTTCCATAAGTTGAAAAGTAATGAATAATTCATTTAATGTTCTTGAACTTGGTACGCCCCTTACGTATGGGTGCTGTCTCATGAAGCTTCATCTGCAGCTTTAGTGTGTAACAAAAAAAGCTTATGTGCACCTGCTGACACCTGGGCTATATGTAAAACAGATGCTGGTGCACAGAGTCTTTCTTGTGAGCAGCTGCATTTACTCTTTGGATTCACTCTGCCCACTTTTATGGAGAATCACATCCCTACTTGCTCATTAACTTTCCCAATTTGATTTAAATATGGCCTTTATGACATTGGTTGAATTTTTGTTGATCCGGTATATACCTAACTTAAATCCACAAGGAAAACAAAATTAATTTTCAAAACAAGTAAATCTACAGTATGATCTTCACTCTCACTAGGGTGAGCAGATGTGTCAAAGCCTTCTGATTGAACCCCCAGCTCCAAGCAGGGCCAATTGTGAAGTTATCCACAGACTTGCTGAGGGTGCCCTTCAACTCATCACCGAGGTCACTGACAGAGGTGTTACACAATAACATCAAGGGAATCCTGTCCGCCAGCTGGATCAGCTCATTCTGATCACAACCTTTGAGCCCAGTGGTCCAGCTGATTCTCCCCTACTTACCTTCTGCTTACCTAGTTTATACCCCTGCAACGTGCTTAGAAGAGGTCTACAGGTGATTGTCTCAAAAGCGTTGGAAAAGTCAAGGTAATTTGTATGCACTGCTCTCCTCTCCACCATTCCCAGTGCAGAAAGTAGTTGGGTTGGCCAGGCAGAATTTATGTTTTGTAAACTGCTACTGCCTGTCCCCTGTCACCTTCTTAATCCTCCCACAGACTAAGGTCAGACTGGCTGGCCCCTTCTTTTGCAAATCTAGCCCCTTGAAATCAGAGGCAACTTTTACCTTCTTCCAGTCACCACGTGCCTCTCCCAGTCACCACGACCTTCCAAAAGTATGCTGCGCTCCCCTGTTCTGCTATGCACGCCTTGTGGTTCCTACAGCTCCTACCCCTTTGACCTCATATCCCATCTCCAAACACTCTGATTATCCTCCTTCCATTATCCCTTCACCAACATCTCCCCTCTCCAAGTAACACTAACTTAAGTGGTGCTAAATTCTTTTAAAGAATCTGGGATCCAGCTCAACTTCTCCAATGGGACTTTGGCTTCATTTGCATTTCATGCATTGATAGATTGGCTCAATTAAGATGTTGCAGTGAAAAACATATCCTAGGCATGTAGTGCGTATAGATTAGAACTAAGATTGATTATTCTCTTAAAAATTTAAGACATCACAATTTTTTTTCACCTCAAATAATAAACATGTAAATTCAGAAAGTGGTGAATTAAACATTTGATTGCATTTTGATCTGTTATTAACACAATTATTTTCTTCACGTTCCTTCTTCTTTTCTAATCAGACAGCCTTGAAAAACTCTCAACTTTTTTAAGACAAGAAATCAGTCAGAAACAATTCCATGTTATAAAATGCTTTGAATTTGCTAAACCTACTCCCTTTACAGAAAGTTACTATTAAAAATTCTGGGTTTGCTTGACTACCTGCATATGAAATTTCTAAATGTATGGGGAAAATATTAGAATTTTAATCAATATTTATGCAAATATTTTAGTAGGAAATTACTCTTGCGTCATTCATGCTACTTTGTCAATAGTTCAAGCTGAGATGTTCAGCTGAGGGAAATATATGTGTATAACTCAAGCACAACTGTGATACTGGTGTATATTTGTCCTTGTATTCTAGTATCACACCTAGAATCTCACACATTTTTTACTCAGCCCACTTGTTTTTGCTCCTTTCCCTCAGCTATGCATAACAACCATGACCACAAAAACAAGATCTGCCCCTAAATTTCTTCTTGCACACTGCGACAGGCCTGCTCAGCTGTTGGCACAGACACCCAGCTGTGAGACGAAGGCTTGCTTCTCTCTGCCTGCTGGGTGCTCCTGGACACCCCTAGCTGGGTGACCCTGCTGGCAGGAGCAGGTTCCTCCCAGCCTCAGGACTTCTGTGGTTCTCTGATGCTTTTAGTGGAAGACAAAATGCTTTTTGTTTTTCTGCTTTATTTCATTCTACTCTTCGAACTTTTAACTTTCCTATTACTCTTCTCTAACATTTTCTTTTTTTTTTTTGACCTTATTTTCCTTTTTATCTTTATTTTTTTCTAGGTTTTTTTTTTTTTAACCAGTCTCTTCTATTTTTTCATCCTGCAGCATGTGCTCAGCAATACTTATGCCCTGACATATTCTGCATATTCCTATGGCCTGTTCGAAAAGACATTGTCTTTCTTTCTACCAAGTACAAAAAGACCAGCTCATCCCTATAGTCAGACTTTCATCTAGAAAGTCAAAGTCATCGAGCATCCACACTAAGGAGCATAATTGAGCTTCTGTTTGGAACTGTGTATCACTGTCTTCCTCCCTTGGTTTCCTGTGCTTGAATATATAAAATTTCCAATCTTCCCAATAACTTGACAATAAAATGCTTTGCTGAGCAAAGGAAGAACTGACACTTCTTAAAAGACACCCAGTCATTAGCAAATTGACATGTACACTTTAACAACCCCTATAGACACACCCTTTTTATGCTCCTTTGGATGTCCTCAGAAAAATTGCTCTAATATTTAACAATTACTTCTCAGCACTGACCAAACACATCAGAATGTTTTCCTCTGAAACCATAATGACTGTGCAACTTTCTAAGGGGCTGAATGCACTTTCTAAATTCTCAGTGAAGATTACACATTGAGGATGATCAATCCACGTTCTCCATTGGCCATTTACCATATAAATCTGGAGATATGTACATATGCAAATGTATATGTAATTAGAGTGCAAAAGACATTAAAAAAAAAACAACAGAGGAGGTGAAGCATGTTTTTAACTGGCAAAAGCTCAGCATGTCTGTACAAGTAACATTTCATACAGCAGACTTAAGATCTGCCTCTCTGTATTGCAGTTCTTAATGCTGTTATGAAAGAGATGAAATGAAGATGGAGAGATGACAGTGATTTAGTCACAGAACCAGTTAAATGGCTTTCCAAACTTGAGGCCACAAGTAACATTTTGGTTTGGAGGCAGCACAAGCTTGATCTTACAAATGCTTAATCAAAGTAAAGTGTAAAGAATTAAATATGAGGAGCCTGACACAACTCAGCTCCACATTTGATTTCCAATCCTAAACCACAGAATAACTGATGTTTTTTGTTTGGTTGATTTTTTTTTTTAAATTTATTTTGTTTTGTATGGCATTATTTTAATCTAATCAATACTAGAAGAAAAAGTTACCATCCCTGAGTTTTTCAGACTACATGGCAGGGCAGGAGTTTTCAATTTCCTGAGACTACCTCTGTTTCAGCCTTAAGGCTTGCCCCCTGAAAGTTGGTTAGCATCAGCCTCATCTGACTCACCAAATGAAGG
The DNA here is from genome assembly GCA_035772895.1 of Perdix hodgsoniae. NCBI lineage: Eukaryota > Metazoa > Chordata > Aves > Galliformes > Phasianidae > Perdix > Perdix hodgsoniae. The sequence goes on from JAPSGF010000011.1 coordinate 1,745,477, forward strand.
CATTAGGGATGGGGAACAATCATTCCTGAAGAGTGAGCCAGAGAGCGCAGGCCAACAGGTTGAAGATTTTCCTGGCAGGTGTTGGACGTTTATCTTTTCCTTCCCTAGGCAGCTCTTGGGGCCCACTGACTTCTGTGTGCTCCAGGGCTCTGATGGTCTCCTTGCAGTCCTTCCCACTTCTGGGTTTTAGAAGCAGGAGCTCCTACCACATGATTCCTCTGGCTGTAGGATGGGAAGACACATTGCTCACCATGTAGCAAACACTTCTAAAGTTTTCTCCTTTCTTGTAACAAGAAGGAAAGTTTACAGAGTTGACTTTTAAGTTATCACTGGTCACCAGAATTAACATCTCACCAAAATGGGTCTCAGAGCTATTGCTCCAGCCTTCCTAGGTATTCAAATAGACAGCTCTTGATCGGTATGAGATAGCTTGCATTTCTGAAGTTACTACAATACCATCGTACATGCTCACATCTCTCAGGCAACTTTTTCACTTTGAAGTTCTCAAATATATTTTTAGTAATTATCATAGTATTTGCAAAACCAAATACTGAATGTTAAACTTCCATAACAACTGAAAATTAAATAGAGAAAGGAAACTAAGATAAATGGATTAACTTACTGTTTGTACTTGCAGTAAGATAATGCATGCTTGATTAGGTTCTTGAAAGATGATGCAAACGCACTGAATGGTTTGGAAAAGCACAACATGTAACAATGCGCATACTTACACATAACTTAACCAACTCAGTCTTACTATTGTGTGGTGATTCCAGTCTGACAGCAGAGGTAATGGGCTCTATCAATAATTCTGCCTGCACTGTTTAAATCAACAAATGTGTTGCAAGGGCCACTGTAGTCCTTAACTTTCAGAGGATGAGTGGCACAAAGCTCTCCCCTATCTCTTGCTAGAAGACTAGTTACATCCTAAGCTTGCCGCTTTGCATTTTGACCCTCATAATTAACAAAGATCCTGAATTACAGAATTAAAACACATTTGAAGAGGTGGTGGTTATGTTTGCTGTGCCCACTGGGACATGGGCGTCTAAAAACAATCACCCTTTGTATGCTCCTTTGCCCAAAGCCTTAGCCTTACTCTTACCGAAGGAAAAAGGTTCTGTGGGAGACACAGACTGACCTGAGCAAGAGCTGTTCATTTTTCACAATTAGAGAGTGCCAAAGAGTGAGGAGGAATTTCATCCCTATACAGAAAATAATCACATTCCCTCTTAGTTTAAATGCAGCCAGGTGGGTTAAATATATACTCTCTTTCCAGAAAAAAAGAAACAACAAGATCATGAGGCTGAAAGAGGTCAGGAGGTCATCTGTGTCCTCCCCCTCCTTGAAAGCAGGACACTCAACGCCTATCTCACTGCTAAGACCTTGGTCTAACCTGTTCTTAAAGACCCGTGATGAAGATATCACAGCCTCCCAGGTACTGCACTGCCCCGCTCTCCCCATTAGTTTTTCTAAAGCTTAGACATGGTTTCTTTTGCTCCACTTTAAGCTTTATCCTCGAATCTATTATATGTATGGTGATCTGATTTTCTGGGGTCTCTTTACTTACTGTTTCTCACCCACATGCAGAACTGCTGCTGTGTTTATAAATATATATATATATATATTTCTAGTCTGAGCAACCTCAGTTCGTTTCAGCACTCCTTTTATATCTTGTTCTACAGGTCCCTGGGCTTGTGAGCTTTCTCCAGTTGATGAAGGAGAAACTGTTTTTGACACTGAACATCCTGCTTTGTCCGAGACCTTACATTACTCCATTTGCCATACATATCATGTGTCTCTGTGCATCCCAGTATGCCCATCCCCAACAAGATGGCATTGCTCACTCTTGTTCAGAGGTCAGACTTGCCAGTCTAATGTTAAGGTATAGAATCACAGAATCATTAAGGTTGGAAAAGGCCTCCGAGATCATGTAGTCCAACTGTCCATCTACCACCAGTATTGCCCACTAAACCATGTCACTAAATACTACAACTAAGTCCCCAAATTTAAAAATGTATCTTAGTACACACACATATATATATAATAGTACAGAGTATATTGACACATAGCATTTCAACTGAAGACCTCACCCAGTCTTTGCTTCATAAATTATTAAAAGAAAATACTAAACAATATTATTAAAAATTTGTCTGTCTTTTGAAGACTAGTGTCTGTACATTTCAGCAAATTCCTAACATAAAATGAAAGCATGGTAAACTACACTGGAGAAGTTTGTGTGTAGATCTGCCTGGATTTTCCAAAAATAAGTGCTCTTGCATTAGTTTCTCCTCCGTCAATATTTTGCCCAGTCAGTATAGTCACATCACTGTTTCACTACAGAAAAGTCTCAGTATTATCTCACTGATAGCTTTATGCCAAACAATATGATATGTATGAAAAACAAACATCCAAAGCTGGAGAAAGGTACTGTTTTTTTGTTGTTGTTTTTTTTTTTTTTCTAAGAGACTGAGGTGGTTGCATTTGCTTGAATTTTACATATACATATATATATTCTTAAACATGCCAAGGCTAACTATGGGTTCAAACTGGGAACCACTTTTTTCCTCCTTTAAGGATTAGGAGGTTCAGCTGTTGAACAGGATCCCGTTTTGCTTAGGACTACAAATTTATTGTGAACAGTTTTTATCTGACCAAACATAACAAGCTAAAAACAAGACAGAGAACAGGTGGGTAAAATAAATAAATAAAAATGCAAATAAGTAAAAGGAACAACCTAGAAACCCATCCTCACTTGGCACCTAGAAACTCAAGCTAAAAAGGACAATGAGAAACTGACCAAGTATGGGGTTTGGTATGAGAGAGAGATGTCTTACTCCACCAGCTGCTGAACTGTTGTTGAGTCACTCTGGGTAGAAACTAGAGCAGGGTAAACAATGCAACAATTCAAAAAATTCAGGAGACACCCTAAGGTAAGTGATTTGGCAAATATATTGAGCTTTGCTGGGGATACTCACTGGGACTGCTTGCATGCCTAAGTACCTGGCTAATCAGGACTCTATTTAAGATATTTGGAGATAGAAATTGAAATGTGTTCGTGTAAAGCTGTTGAGCCTGGCTCTAGCTAGTTTTTGCAGGAGAGAGTCATGCATAAAACAACATGCCTTGCAAACATACCTTCACTTGAACTTATTTGCTACCTATATATTTTAAAAGACAAGTTTTTCATGCTTACATTTGTAGATACTTATCATCCTTTCTCCTGTTTAAATGAAAGCTATCAATGAAAGAAATGAATAAATCCAACACTTCACTGTAAAATGCTTCTAATTTTGAGGAAAATATTTTTGCAAATAGAAAAGGATGTTTTGTTGTTTCAGAAAATACTTCTCCCTTAATATTTTAATAAAATCTTTCATTACAAAACTTTGTTTTGTAATATGTACAATGTGTACCATCCAGAAAAAGCACTGTATAACTGCAAATAATACTTATAATTTTGATTATGTCAGTATTCATAAATAAGATGTATTTAGTTATGCAACATACTTATTTGACAGAGAACACACAATTTGGTTTTCCATACTTTCTCATGTGCAAACCCTTTTATGAAAAAATGCGTTTCAGTTCATAAGCTCTTATAAGAACTGAGCAGAATACTAAATACACTCTATTGAATGTATTGTATCCCTTTTCTATTTCATTCCTTACTTTAAATTATGTTAAATTCCCCAGTGCCCGTTTCTTAGCTAACACTTCACTGATACCTTATTCGTGAATGCTTATGAATTGTGATAGAATAATTTTGATTAGAGAATCCTGTATTGTATTTCTATTAAAATCAGATGGCAAATACAACCATTTAGAAATAAACTACAGTTTAGCTGTTATACAGGGACAAATGTAGACATCCCTTGATACAGCCCACAGTTGTTACTATGAGACAGAGTTGAGCTTACTTCCAAAGCACTTCTCACTACTCTGTCAAAAAGAAAAAGTAAGTGACAACCAAGGATACCAGGGACAGCATGAGAAAGGAGCTTGCCTACTTTGAGTAAGCATTCCTAATTCACATGACTCAAACAAGAAAATCAAGTAAGCCAGCAAACCCGAAACAGTGGAATGAAGAAGTAATGCAAGAATGATTCCTAATTAATGCTGTTTATTTTTCAGAAGCAGAGTATTTAAACATTTGGAGTTTCACCTGACTCTATTAATCACTTGTGATAACCTGCATTATATGTAGAGATGTGTCTTTATGCACTTTCTAGGCATGAAATGTGATTTATAAAATCACCAGCTGTAATTCTTTGTACTCACTGAAATTAAACATGCTAAAGTCAAAGTGATAGCAACTACAGGAGGAAAAGCTAAAGCTGTGCGTATTTCTGAGAAGATAAAATTCTAATAATCAAGAATAATTTCAAGAGATAATTTCTCCTCTTTACATACAAAATGTTCAGTGCATGGAGTAAGAAATTCTGGAAACCAAATGCAAATAGAGGTGAAACTGAAAACCAAGTTGTTTCTTAAACACAGAAATGTACATACTAGATATCCTTTAATATATAACCAAATCATGATTAAATTGCCACTTCAGAGTAAGTAAAAAGGTATCTTGCTAAAAATAAATGAACTTCCTGAATAGTTAAGCTATGGAAATATATCTTCACCTGAAGCAATGGCATCCCATGCTTTCTATGTTCCTTCAAGACCTACCATAATGACATATCTCATTCACACAGCTCAAATAATCCAAATATGGAAAACATTACAGAATAGCGTGCAGATTGCAATAAGGGTAGTATCTGCATTGGAATAGTGCATGCTTTTTATGGAAAAAAAAAAGAAAAAAAAGAAAGATGCTACCAGGGAAATCATGAAGATTCAACTTTGCACTGTTTTGTAGATGCAAGTATTATTCTAAATGCAAGCAGAAAGAGACCTCACCCTATCTCAAATCACAATGTCTGCAGCTACCACCTAGGAAAAAAAAAACAAAACACTTTGTAGTTCTGGTGTAACTGGTTCACACACAGGTGCATCAAAACACTGCATCAGCTCCTTTTTATATGGATGCCGTGCACTATCCTTACTTTTCCTCATTAACTGGGATGGAACTGCAGCACTGACATCAATTACGTACAGCAAAACAACTCATGAAGTGTTAAAACAAGACCATGGAAACCTTTCCCTGGCTGTACTCTATGCCTTTTTTTATTTTTTTTCTTTTTCCCCAGCCAATATCTTTCCTCTCTCTGCACTGCGAGATGTTCCTATTGATACTGCTACTCATTGCCTGTTTTAAGTATAAATAATACACCAGGGAAAATGTTCCTCCAAGCAGAGTAATGGAAACCAAACAGCTTGCAGTATATCAGCTCCAAACCGAAGGCTTAAAATCCTGTAAATAGACTAAGATTTTAACTTTATTAAAAAGCCTGTTACATCTTTGTACTCTTTGACAAGCAGTTGCATGATGTACTTTGTGTACCAAAATCTGCCCTCACATTCAAAATGCTCATGTGTTGGGGGGTTACAAAAGTAGAGGGTTTCAAGTTGGGCACATTCTTAGCCACTGAAAAGAAAAAGGCTGTGTAAAACAAACTTTCCCAGTTCTCATAAACTGACAGCTCCGGTGTAATTGTAATGGTGAGTAAAAGCATTACAGACATTTGACTTTCAGAAAGCAAATTGATTGCTTTGGACTGCTCAGCCAGAACAGTGAGATCTCATTTACCTCTGGGGTGAAGGGTCAGCTCAGGCATAAACTGACACGGCTCAGGTTTGCAGCAGGAGATCTGCCTGGTTTCCAGCAGCGTGCACCTTCTGCCCACAGCCCTTTGCCCAGCTGCTCCCCTTGCCCCCATCAGATCCTCTCTTGCTTTTTGCTTCCTCTTTCACAGAACATTAAAAAAATCCCCAGCCTCCCTTTTCCACTGAGAAATCACTTTCTCTGCCACCATCTTGGGCAAGAGTGGCTGGGGAGAGCATTAACTTCCCAGTGCAGGTCGTGAGGATGTGGGCAGAGCCTGGCTTGTGCTGCACAGCCCTCTGCCATCCCCACCGCCACCAGAAAAACATGAAAACAGAAATCACTATGTCACTAGCATCTGGAAGCAGCCGTTCAGTGGAAAAAAAAAAAAGAGAAAGAAAAACAATACCTAGTAAAAACTCTCTGTTGCTCTTTCACTGAAATTTTCACAAAACTTGGGCATCTGATAGATGTGGGGAAAAAGAAGTAAAAAGCCCCACATGATGGCAACATACGAACAAAAAACATGCTTCCAATGGGCAGTGCATCTTATCAGGAGCCAGACAGCTTCAGATAGCAGGCAGCACACCCAGGAGGAATCAGCACTGACAGGCTCTGTTTGGGTATTTTGTAGGAGAAGAAAGCAGGCCCAAACTGAGAGCAGCAGGGCTGCCTCAGACATGGACCCGGACCTTCAGCCCTGCAGCTCAATCTGTACGTTCCTACTATCTTCGTAGAACAGCTTCCATAAGCAATTAACTCACTTACAAACTAATTAGAAGAGGTTCAGCACCTTTAAAAACTGTGCCCTCGTTGTTCTACAAAAAAAAGAAAAGAAAAATGAACAAAATACTAATTCTGTTTCTAGGAGTGAATTTTCCACAGAGTAATAGCTGTTTTCTCTGAACGTAAAATCCTTAATTAATTTGATTGCATAGATTAAGACATAGAAGCTTCACAAAAAGCAGTTAGTTAAGTCTCTTCAGTTTTATTAAGGGATACAAAAACTCATAGGTTTGTTTGGGAACCCAACATTTACTAAGATAAATGGTGAGGTAATTATATTCAATGTCACTGAAAGAAAATGACAGAGAACCTTATGTAATCATTCTATTTCTTCATACCCACTTTTTTTTTTTGCTGCTAGGCTGCAATCTGTATTTTACCCAGTCATATTCCAATTTCCTCCCTAAGACAAGCTGCAAATTGAGTTTATCATTTATCTTATATTTTAATATTTCCTGCCATCAAATTATGTGGATAAGAAAACATATATACTCATGCCATAGTCCCATTTCTACTGAAGAAAAGAGTATACAGGCCTGCAGTATAGCATTTCATGCAAGCAGATTTGCATCTCCCTATCTTAGCTTGCACAGACTTTGAATTCTTTAAGAGTAAGCATCATCTTTTTCTTTGGCTAGCTGGGGAAGGAACTTCCAAACTTCACATGGAAAGCTGAGATATCTTTCAAGATGAACAAAATAATAGAGGGAAAACAACAACAACACCAAGCCAAACATGCAGCATGGGTTTGCTTACAGTTCCATTAAGAAATGAAGAATAGTTCTCCAAGCACTTCATCTGGAGACACTAGGCAGACCTTTGTTTTCTTCTGAGCACAGGTTTTCTGACGTGTATGTTTGATTTCATTAGAAATTGAACCAGAAACCACAACTACAAGGATGAAATTCAAAGAAAGAATTGTACCTATATAAAATACTTTGCATAAACATGACCAAAAAAAAAAAAAAAAAAGAACGCCATCACCACCACCACCAAGAGAACAAATAATAAATAGTCACTGTGCAGAAAGCAGAGCGCAGTACAGGAGAGCGTGTTCTCTTCAGGGGATCAGTGAAAGAATTCTGATTTCCCATGAAAAAGACTTGACAGGAGTAAATGAATGTTAGTAGAAACATAGCAGGATCACAACAACTCCAGTTTCACCACAGGAATACCAAGGTAACCATAAAAACAATGTGAAAAACATTTCATTATGATAAACAGGCAAGAAAATCATTTGAGGGAGGAATTTAAAACTGGTGTCTACATATTTCCAATTAAGTTGGAATTGTTGTGAAATCGGTAAACCACAAGAATTATACAGCAGCTGAAATTCCTTAAATTAAATGCTTTCTACAGCAAATGCTTAACAAGAAAAAATAAGCTTATTATTTTTATGCTAGATTATATGCAAAGTTCAGAGTATTATCTAGGGAAATGAATCTAGTAATGGCCAAGATTTAACTGTTGGTAATTTCAGGGTAATTGAAATCTTAATGTGGTCTGTTCTCCTGTCCTCAATGCTTTCTGAAAATCAGGTCCCCTCCAATGTTTCCACAAGAACTGGGGCACATAGAGTAGCTGGCAATTTGTTGGAAGGGTAGCCTGAAAGTGCCTTCAGGAAATAGATAACCTCACAAAGCTTGGTGCATATTCTAGCTGACTTCATTGCAAATTTTGAGCAAATACAGAATACCCTGAAATATCAAAAAATGAGTATCAACAGATAAGTGATCTCTCATCAAAATAAAAACAAAAGTACAGCATCGTATCTGATAAGGTTCTGAAGAAAAAATCCAACACATTTATGAAAAGGATGAACAATCTCCCCAGTGCATCCTTTGGCAGAATAATCACTAACAAATCAAACAGCGTCAGATACACAACCTGCTCTCAGAAAGTACCAAACTAAATACCAGAAATGCCCAATGGCTCTAACTTCAACAGTCTAAGCATATCACTGTATGAAACTGAGGAAGTTCTCTCTTCCCACTTTATCATAATAACACGTTAGTATTTGTACTAGGAGCACAGTGCATAGAGGTGCTTTAAAACTAGAAAATGATAACAGTTATAGTTTTATTACTACCATTACAAATCTCCTTATATTTTATCCAGATACACATTAAGTTTTTGAGAGGTTTGAATGTACCTGAGTGTACAAGATAGCTACTACAGAAAAAAAGAAAAACAAACAAAAAACTAATTCATTTTGAGGTTATTTTCTAGAAAAAGTTAAGAGTGCTCAAAGATACTGAAATACAGAGTGGGGAAAGTTAGGATCAGACAAAAAACGAAACAAAACAAACAAACAAAAAAACAACAAACCCATATATATGAGGCTCTATGATTAGTTAAAATCTTCCTTTTCCCTCATCTTTGTATCAAGCAGATTTTACAGTCTTTTGTCTGGCCTTGCAGGCACATGGATGCCTATTTTCTAGAAATGAAAGTGCATTCTGGAGAATAGTTACCCCTTAGGGTACCCTTGTGATACACGTTAAGAATAACCTGATACAGGAAATGCTTAGATGCTTTGATTTTTGTTGCAAAGCAACAGAAGAGAAAACACTTGCTCTAAGTAAGATGCAGCAAGAAGTCTAATACACTTCAGAGAAATATCAATTACTTACACAAAACTGATGGTATAATCCCATTAAAAATGTTTTAAAAAAATGGAAGGAACACCTGTAGTTCCCAACCAGGTTGCCTTCCTGCAATAGCAGGGCCTGTTTCACAGGTTTTTGTGGGGGTTCATGATGCGTCTTCTTCATCTTCCCTAAAGGCTGACCTCAAGCTGTTTTTCAGGTCTTGAAAGCCATCTATAGCCATCTTTAAAGATCAGAAAGTTAGAACAGTGATTAGTTAACTTTATTTAACTGTGTTTAAGCTTAAGGAGGTTTGTGAAACTGGTTTCACTTCTTTCAGCATCTCCATTAACAAAATTGCGTGCTAATCACTTCAGGTAATACTAAAATAAGAGGTACTGAGAAAAGAGGTAACACACACACACAAAAAAAGAAATGAAGCCAAACAAAACAGCAACAACAAAAAAGACAATCAGTGAAGATGAAAATGCTTAAGAAAATACGGTATCAATCTTCTAAAAGTTATTGCAGGGAGAGCATTTCAATCACCCTGGTATTCACTGGATAAGCAACACTGCTAGGCATAAACAGTCCAGAATGTTTCCGCAGTGTGTGGGAGATTTCTGATGTAGATATGAAAGGAGCCAATGAGAAGAGGTGTACTGCTGGACCTCATTCTTACAAATAAGGAAAGACTGGTCAGGAAAATGAAGTTTGGGGACAGTCTTGGATGCAGTGACCATGAGGTAGTAGAGTTCAGGATCTTACATGAAAGAAACAAAGCAATTGGTAGAACTGAAACCCTGGACTTCAGGAGGGCCAACTTTGGCCTCTTCAAAGACCTACTTGAAGATATCCCTTGGGTAAGTGCACTGAAAGATAAGTGGGCCCAAGAGAGTTGGTTGACATTTAAGCACCACTTCCAAGTTCAATATAGATGCATCCCTGTGAGTAAAAAATCAAGTAAAGATGGCAGAAAAGAAGCAAGTCTACGGAACATGGAAAATGGGTCTGGAAATATTGCGGGAGATATAGGAACGTTGTCAAGGCATACAGAGATGCAGTGAGGAAGGCTAAGACCCACCTGGAATTAAATCTGGTGAGGGAGGTCAAGAACAACAAGAAATGCTTCTTTAAGTACATCAGTAGCAAAAGGAAGACTAGGAAGAATGTGAGCTCACTGCTGTCTGAGGTGGGTGCCCTTGTAACAAAGGACACTGAAAAGGCAGAGTTAGTGAACACTTCCCTTTCTTCAGTCTTTTTCACAAAGACTGATCCTCTGGAATCCCAGACCCTGGAAATAAGAGAGAGGCTGAGCAAAATAAGACTTCTTGGTAAAGGAGGATCTGGTCAGAGATCACCTAGGCAAGCTTGATACAAACAAATCCATGGGCCTTGATGGGGTGCACTCATAAGTGCTGAGGGAACTGGCAGAAGTCTTAGCAGAGCTACTCTCCACCATCTTTAAAATGCCATGGAGAACAGGAGAGGAAGGCTGGAGGAAAGCCAATATCACTCCAGTCTTCAAAAAGGAGGAGCCAGGAAGTGACAGGCCAGTCAGCCTCACCTCCATCCTGGAAAGGTGAGGGAACAGCTTATTTTGGATTATCTTGGTCATCTTCAAGCAAGTGAAAGAGAAGGAGGATATCAGGAGTAGTCAACACGGATTCACCAAGAGGAAATAATGCTTGACCAATTTGATAGACTTCTGTAATGCCATGGCTGATTGGGTAGATGAGGGGAGAATAGCGGATGTTGTTTACCTTGACTTCAGCAAGGCTTTTGATATTGTCTCCTATACCATCCTCATAGATAAGCTTGGGAAGTGTGGGATAGATGAGTGATCAGTGATGCAGATTGAAAATTGGGTGGACTGTCAGAGTTAGAGGATTGTGATCAGTGGTGCAGAGTCTAGTTGGAGGCTTGTAGCTAAGTGGTATTCCCCAGGAGTGGGTACTGTGCATGATTTTATTCAGCATCTTCATTAATGACCTGGATGAAGAGATAAAAAGCACCTTCAGCAACTTTGCTGATGATACAAAGCTGGGAGAAGTGGCTGACACACCAGAAAACCATTCAGCAAATCTGGAAAGGCTGTAGAGGTGGGCAGAAAGGAATCTCATGAGGTTCAACAATATCAAGTATAGAGGCCTACATCTGAGTACAAATAGCTGCATGAATCAGTAAAGATTAGGGGCTGACCTGCTGGAAAGGAGCTCTGCAGAGAAGGACCTGGGTGTTTTGGTGGACAGTGGACAATAGGATGGTCAGGAGCCAGCAGCATGGCCTCGTGTCCAAGAAGGCCAATGGTACCATAGAGTGCTTCAGAAAGAATGTGGCCAATAGGTTGAAGGAGGTTCTCCTTTCCCTTTACTCTGCCCTGGTGAGGCCACATTTGAAGTGCTATGTTCAGTTCTGGGGTCCTCAGTTCAAGAAAGACAGGGAACTTGTAGAGAGAATCCAGCAGAGGGCCACAAAGATACCATCTCCATTATGAGGAAAGGCTGAGAGAGCTGGGACTATTCAGCCTGGAGAAGAGGAGGCTGGAGGGGAGGGGGGGATATTATCGATGCTTATAACCATCTAATGGACGGGAATCAAGACAATGTGGCCAGGATCTTTTCAGTGGTACTTAGTGAAAGAACAAGGGGCAACAGACTCAAACTGAAACACAGAAAGTTCCACCGGAACATGAGAAAAAACTTGTTTACTTTGAGTGTTGCAGAACTTTGGAACAATATGACCAGGGAGGTTGTGGAGTTTCCTGTAGAGATATTCTCTCAAAAATTCTCAATTTATTTCATGAACCATATTCATCATAAGGACAGTGCAGCTCATTATCTGTATATATCTGAGAATTCTGACCAACATTTTATAAAAATGTGTCATTCTGAAAGATGGCACTCAAATCAGGTTAAATTGTCTGAAAAAACAGCACAAACTTCACTGTTTAACAGAGCACAACTACCAAAAGACCTGGTGCTTCCTCATGCCACAAAAGCTTCCTTTAATTGTGCTGTCCCTATCTCTATTTCAAGGTTTTCTAGCTCTTCTCTTAAAACCGGTGCTTAATGTAATGGTTGTAACTGACAACTTCCTTGATCACTGACAATTTCAGGCCTAGTTTGTGATAAATATTAGCACAAGTGGTAAGGCTTCAGTAGGATTTGTGTGCCATCTTTCCCCACTGAAGTGATCACTGCTGCTGTTATTCTCTGAAACTGTAGAGTCATGATGTAAAATGAACCTGTCTGCTTTACGCAGAAGGAGAAACGTGAATTTTAATCAGTGTTATTTTTTCCTTTCTGAAGTGCTAAAAACAAAACAACATGCTCCTCATTCTTAATTTTATGCACTCAGATTTGACAATCATGAATCATAAGATTAATCAAAAGGCAGTGCAACACTGCCTTTTGATCCAAGAGAGAAGCCTTGCATGCCCTGTAAATCTTGGGCTCCAGCTACAAGAAAAAGTAAAGCAGTGACTGGATGTGCTCAACCCAGCCAGCGCCCAAGGCAGAATCAGAAAAGATTCAGTATTATATGTCCAGTATCCCTCAGTCCTTATAGACTCTTCCTTTTGGCTGTTCCCCATGATAATCAAAATAAGCATATTTACTCAGCTTACTCCTGAAATGAACCTTCAGCTGCGGGACCTTCAGGTCTTCCATTCCTCTCAAAATACAACAATTCTGTGCAGTTATTAGCAGCAATAAAATCAGTGGCAAACTCCATTGCTTTGCTTACGCTAACATCGTTTTGTTCTTTGAACTGTTATTACTACCAGGGCACATATATAGGAATGACAACTTTACCACACACTCTTTGGTGACACAGAAAGCAGTCAGATATCGACCTGAGCAATAAAAAAGGTCTTTTTTTTTCCCCCCCCCCCCATCAGGACTCTGCACATGGGAAATTCCAGCACACCACAGGAAGCTACAATATGTTGTTTCTGTAATTATATATTGATAATCAGGGGGGGAAAAAAAAAAAAAAAGGAGAAAACTAAATAAAATCTGATTTTAATTCATGATCTTCACTTCTCTTCTAAGCTTTTCTGACACTGGCTCAGCCTCCCCCACTCTGCATCTCGTTGCACTGAATGCTGCCTGATCACATGGCCACAATTCAAAATGAGACCAAATGACGCAGAAAACTAAAATTGAACTTTAACCCCACCTCCTCCCCTCAGCTATTTCCCCCCTGCGCTGACTGCAAAAACATATATTTATATAATAATAAAGAGAAAAAAATATCCCAAGCAAGTAATTCCCCGCAAATACCGAAGACAAACAGCAACAGAAAAACCTCATACATTTAATTTGACACAAAGACTTTTCTTTTTGCACAGTTCTGCCAGGCATATTATCTGCAACTGGAAATAGAGCATTTAGAATGAAGAGCAGAAATAGAAATGTAGGGGTGGGGACTGTTAGCTCAGAAGAGCCTTTTGTCTGGTGATACCGTGACTAAAGATAATCTTTGTTTATCTTGTATGTTTGACTTGTGCCTTGTATATCCAAAGTGTTGGAAAAAAATGTGGAATTGCAAGTGAGTAACTGAGCAAACCCATAATGCAGGGTATAATTTCTAGGCATGGCGAAGGCAGGAAAAACAAACTCTGCAGTTATTATGCTGTATTTTTTTCTCTACAATAATCTCTCCCAGACTTGTGGCGCAAGCACGTTTCAGTTATAGTATACCTGAAGTATGGATTTCACGGCAGAAAGAAACAAAACGATGGTCACAATTATTAATGTGCTAATGGAGAAAAACATAGCTGCTGTGCACCCCAGCTTCCCGAGTACAGTTTAAAGATAAAACTTTACGGAGAAGAATGAGTAAGCTCAAGGCTGCAGAAAACTGAATAGGATTTAAGTATTTAGTGTCATCCAATCAGTGAAATATGATTAATGAGTCTGGAGGAGTACACTGCTTTTTAGTCTGCAATGTAAAACGAGCATGGGGGGAAACATATTTGAGCTCTTCAGTGATAAAAGAGGCAGCAAAATTCTGAACAGCTAAACTCCACGTTATATCACAGTTGCTTATTTCTCCTCTGTGTGATTAGAGCTTCCCTTTTCCCTCATTACAGGCTTGATATTATTGAAGCAAAGCCAACAGCAAGTTAGCAAGCCAGCAGGGGAGCAAATTGATTATACAGTTAGCTGTGGAAAAACTGAAATTCTTTATTAAGGGGAAATGAAATACAGTTAATTTATGCTTCAGCTCAACCCCTCCCACACTACACTTACTCTGCTGGTACTCTGAATTTTCTCTGAAGCTATGAGACGGCCAAGAAATTACAGAAGCTTTATTGATATAAAAATAAGTCAGGCCTTCAGCATTCTTTTAAAGGCTTTTTCTATTACTAATTACCATAACTCACTCACTATATAGGACAACACGGCATTAAAACTAGAAAGGTGGAAGCATTTGGTTTAATGTACGCTGAAAGACTTTGCTATCTGTCTTCAAGCGGTCTCACAAAGGCGGTTCACAAATGAATGTAAACATCAACTCATCCATAGAAAAACAACTTAACTTCTGTGATATCTCAATTACAAATCTTCTTCCCCAAATGAGGGAAGTAATCCTTTGGGACCAGAAGTCATTTTCTGAGGGAAACATTAGGTCGTTTACTTTATTTCTGAGAAGAATGGCATGTTAAGCAGACCACAAGATAGAATTCACTTCTGAAAGGAGATCTTGCAGAAGACATCACATGGTGCCACCCTCACCCTGTCCCAGGTGATGGTATTGGAGAAGCTTGGTATCCTTTATTAAGCAGAAAAGCACTGAAACCTACTGTGCAGACTGCACCTGAGGACAACACCTCCTCCTGTCTGCAGCCCTTTGTTCTCCCACCCCAAATGTTTGCCCTTGGCAAAGCCCTGATAAATGGGGCTCGCGATGGGACCCCACTGAGAAATGCCCCCTCCCAAGTGCCTGCCACTTCCCATTGTTTTCAGCTGAGCTCTGGACACCAGCTTCCATTCCCAAAGGCAGGCACCGCTTCTTCTAATCTATTTTTCATCATCCCTTTCCATCCCCTGATGGGATGAGGGATACATCATCTTCAGAGGGCACCTTGCCTCCTGTCCCATGGGGCGTGAAGGGTGGGGGAACTTCTCAAAGACGAGCAGTTTACAGAGAGACAGCCCACACGAGAAACCCACAGGGGGAAATGTTTAACCAGAACACTCCCTTGGAAGGAAAGAAAAACAAACCATACAACATGCTTTTAATAAAAAGTGTGAATCAGTCAGGGTTCACATGCATGAACGCAGCCTTCATCAGAGCAGTAAGGAGGGGCAGCACTAATTGCTGGCATGCCGCAGGTACACCCCTCAGTACTTCAGTCTGTTTGCATCAGCTTTCCTTCTGCTTTCTCTGTGCTTCTCCTACAGAACTTGCACATGCAGCGTACCAGACACTGATTAAGGGCTTCGAGATTTTTCCCCTCATTTTCAGACAAAAACTTTTACCAGCACTCTGCACCTGTCAACGCCTTTTGGCTGAAAATGCTCAATGAAAGTATTAGTATAAAAGCAACAAAGCCTTGTTTGCACTACGCACTACATGAATAATAATAGCACTACAGGAGAAGTAAAAATACGTGTTATGCTTTTATTTCCTGTTGCCTCTCCCTTCCCCCAAAGTATTGCAGAAAATAAACGCCTCATTTCTTATTTGCTGTTATAATATCCAGTGACTAATCCAGAGAAGTGATAATAAATGCAAGTGAAAGTTTGCATACAACTTGAAGTGCAGAACGGCTTATTTCACTGAAAACTGGATGTTCACCAGGAAACAAGGAGGGATCCAACTGCCCCTGCAATTGCTTGAGATATATTATTTTTAAAGATGGTATTGAAGTAATATGCAGGAGGAAAGAAACTGTTTGAAGAATAGTGCCAAGACTGGCAAATCCAAAGTTTCCTACACACAGTCATACTGCAGCTATTTTGGGAGCCACAATCACCTCTTGGAAAAATAAATACATTTCCACAGAACAGCAATTCTGCATGTTGCACTTGGCCAAGTTGACTGAAACCAACGGGGTAATGACTTTTACAAGCGGCAAAAGCCCGTCCTTCCACAAAAGCAGCCCCTTATCTCAAGAAATACAGAGCTATTTTGTTAAAAGAAAAAAAAAAGGTATTAGAATGTGTTTTTACCTAACTGTACATCTAAACAGAAGTACAGACACTTCTTGCTTGTTAGAAAATTTCTACTAGGAAAAAGATCGCAAATCTGCAGTACACAAACTAATGGAAACAATCATTGACAGAAAAATGATGCTCTTGTTCTGAGAGGCAAAAATCACCGAGTCAGATTTCAGAGAAATTCTCTGTGCCCCTCTGAACCATCTTTCCTGATCTGTGGCTGCTATGCATTTTAAGTAGTACTATTCATATATGAAGCAAAAGAATTATAAAGAAACCAATCAATCAAAAAGAAACCAACAACCCAAACAGTTTTTAGCTCTGACTGAGATGCATCAAAAAGCATCCAGAAAGAAGTGGGTGTTTATGTATGCATACATGGAAGTATATACATACGTGTATATATAAAAATGGATTAAATGCATGTTGTAAAAATATCTTTAAAAAGCCACAAAACACGTGAGAATTAAAATAAAACATAGCAAAATGTAGAAGGAAAGCCTATGCAAAATAGAATATTGAATGGGAGGATGGCAAAAGACTGTGGGAGATCTACAGCTCTTCTCTTTTAGCAAGGTAATGGAGGCATGGGCCTCCACTGTGAAAAGTAGCCCCTACATGGCCCAGTTATGGGGCCTAACACACCCTAGTGAAGCAGAGCCATATTAAGGAGAGGGCTTGGCGTAATCTAGAGAGCAGGCTCCAATTCGATGTGCCCCATCATCTGCATTACACTTGCTGGACATAGTAAATATCACATGACTTCATAGTGTGTGACCAAAAAAGCTATGATACATGAAAAGCTGAGGGGACAGATGCTTCCTGTATTAGCAAGAAGTTGTTATTATTATTATTTTTTTTTTTAGGGAAAGGGCTGGATGCAAGTTAGTGAATTACATAACGAAACATATCTGTCCATGTGCAACAGATCTGGCTATGACTCTGTGAACACTGTGAACCTTTATCTCTGTCATGATGAATCCAACCTGATCCATGTGAAAGGCCTTTTCACCATCTGGGGTCACAGATACCCCCAGACTGCAGTGAAATATTTGGTGGCACAAGATCTCCAAAGTCCTATGGGTGACCCTGGTACCAGTCTTACATATGAAATAAAATACAATTTCTTATACCTTGAAGGAGTGAAAAAATATCTTCTGTACAGTAGGCAACAAAAAGAAAGGTGGCTGAGAGCACATACCATGTGAATGGCACAGCTAGAGTCTCTATCCTAGCTTTGTGTTTTGCACAATACAGTTTCCTAATGCTTTCACAGTTGTCTCTAGTGCTTTTCCATTAACAATGTTTTGCAAAGATCTGGGCATTTCAAAAAATTGTTACTGATTTTGAGTGTATTTTTCTGTGAATCCAAGTTGAAGCCCTAAAAGAAAAGATAAAGAAGCTGGCCTGGTATTTAGCGCAACAGATAGGCATCTCAGAGGCAGCTGGTATCAAGAAGTGATAAGATTGAAAGCACTCAAAAGTTCTCAGCAATTTCAGAAATCTGTCACTTGTGAGTGCCATTTCCTGCATCTTTAAGCGGACAAGTGCTTTTCCATCACCTCACTGACTGCTGGATCCTGAAGAGAGGCAGTGTCTTTGTCTACCTCACTAACAGAAATGAAAACAAAGAGTTAAATTTACTTACTGAGAAAAAAAATGGATCTTTATTTTCCTTCCCAGTTTTATACAGTTTGATAGGTCATATCAGCCTAATTTCATGAATATTCCTAACAATCTGAAAAGAAAGCTGATCAACACAAATTAAAAGAACCCTGAAATGGAAGAGAGGTGGAGAGTAATGTTTAACCATTGTAGAACTCTTTTATTAACATCATCCGTTGAGTAAGGCTGATGCACAGCAATCTGGGCTGTTTTGCTGTAAGTGGAAAGTTACCTAAGCAGAGTGTCTCTGCAGAAATGAAGGAATGCAGCTGAAAGGTGAAGATTTGAAAAGGAGGATCTGGTTCCATGAAAAAGTAGAGCAATAGAAGAACAGGTATAAGAATTGGTAGAAACGTTTCTTATAGTCCTTGAGATGCTAAGAATAATGTTTTGTTGATTTTTAGTGTGTATAGAGTCAACTCTGCATCTTTTAGACTACTAGAAGATTTTAGAAACCCTATACAAATGGAAAGCTCCAGAAGAATATCTGGAGCAGTAGAGCATGGCTGATTCCCTACGGAATACTAGGTAATAAATCCCATCAAATGTAAGCTTATATGGGGACTCAAACTGAGACTCAACAGGGAAGAAAATGAAAGTAAAAGGAAAGAGAGGGGCAAAAAGGAAGTTTGATGAAGTTACAAAACGTAGGCCTTTGCTGAATGCCTGGATATAATCAGGGCAAGCTACATTCTGAGATACTGCAGGTTCCTTGTGGCTGAAAGAGTTTCAGTCTCCAAGCCAACAAGGATGTTATGAGGCTCAATAGCAACTGTTTGTTCCTTTTGTGTAAGATGATATAGTTGAGAACATGGAAGTCTGGAACAAGAATAAAAGGGGCAAAACCGTCAAACATTCTTACAATTTCTGTAAACTCTTGCTTGTCTGGGAAGAAGGCAGTCTGTCTGGTGTGCTCCTGACCAGTGACAGGAGATCACTTAGGAGAAGCCCAGCGTTAAAGCAGATAAATAATGAAGTAGGCTAAAACATCCAATGACGCTGAAACAGCACCTCTGAAGTGAATGTGTTCAGAGGAGCCTAGTGGCTGGGGGGAAAAAAATCCCTATTTTATATTTTAAGATCTACTTTTAATTCAGTGATATTTAAAACATGTTTTCAATAAAATATTTTTAGAAGCAGTCAGAATTTACAGAATGAGACCAAAAGGTGAAGTCCGGGATGACTTTTGGCTAAAGGGGGAAAGAGGAGTCACTGGCACACAGGTCTCAGAACGATGGCCTTGCCTGCATCCCTGGCCAGATCCCAATTCTGGTAACCACTCTCAGCTTCCCCCAAGACAACTTTCGGCTCTGCCTCCCGCTCAAAGCTATTGTGCAAGAGATCTCTGAGTCGTCAGACTGATAGTGCTCTTTCAAGCAGAAGTGGCTGTGATTCAGCCAGTAGTGGAGTAACCCTTCTGAGGCTAAAGCTCCCCCAGCTCAGCTGGAATTAAAGGTGGTATTGTAGACACAAAAGATTTGTTTTTCTAAGCTTTTTTCACAATCATTGAATTGTTACTATCTTTATGCACGCGATGTCTCACTGGTTATGACCAACCATGTGCTGCTGAACATCTTTCACTACAAACAGGAATAAGGTTGGGCATTTCAAAGCAGCATTTCAGTAGCATGAGCAATGTTATGAAATAGGTTTTTCATTTGTTCATCAAGTCATCTCAAAAGAACAAGAGAAAAGAGGATGTCCTAACACTACAGAAACACTTGCAGTTGTAGAGCTGGCAAAGCTTGACCTGAAAGCTTAGACACTGCTCTAATCATGCCAACGTTTCTTCAGCATCTCCAACAGCAAACCAGAACTTCCTTTGGGTTCTATCACAAGCTGTTTCCTGCCTGTCACCCACTGTTCTTAGTTTGCTTTCCAGTAGGCTCAAAATGTTGCATCTGCAGTGTTTGATTTTCCTAACCAAATTCAAACTTCTCATTGGCAGCTGTACCTCAGCACTGATTTCCTCTTACTCTCCCTTTTTGACTAGTTCACTAGAAAGACTCCTTACTTCTGTAATACTTTCTAAATTGCTTAAACAGTTGTAAAACAGCATTCCACTTTTCCATATTTTCCAAATAATGCTGTTGTTCACTTACTCGTGGTGCATTTGTGATTCAAGGTTAGTACTCTATGGAGAAAAACATAAACATTAAGATACAGCTGGCCCGTAACATTTTAGAAACTAGAACCTTCATACATCAAACATCTCTGTAATAGTCAATTAGGAGAGCTGCTTCTGTTCTCTTTTTCTCCATACCACTGCCTTTGTCATGAGAATGAAAGACCCAGTATGATGCCTCCAGCAATGACGGAGGGGATCTGCATTTTCAGAGAAAAATCTCAGGGACAATTTACCAGTACAATTTAGTTTCTTAGAAATGGATTGAAAAAGGAAAAACTGGAAAGGAACTAACCTCAGGTTTCCTAAGTTACCAAGATTCCTTGAGAAATGATGCAGAGAAAATAATTAATCAGCAAAGCAGCTAGCAGAAGGTATAATAAATAGCTTTTGTATGAAGATATAACTATATTAAACTAATGTCATGTTTCTCTGCCATATCTATGTAAAAGAAAAGTAGATAAAAAACTGCACAGTTCTGATTTAAAGCATATTTCTGGTCGTATTACAAAAAAACTTCCTTGGGCTACACCCACTGGTGAGTTCCAGCATTTTTGGTCATGTTGGCTGTCAGATACGCACATGGAGTTTTGTTCATGGGAAAGGTCCATTTCATGTTTCCAGGCTCAGACTCTTATTATAGCTGAGATCAAACCCTGTAATAAAACTCTCTTCAGCCGCCAATTCTATCATACGCAAATACTTACACTTCCACTGAATCCTCTAGCCTAATCTACCATCTACAGCTTTACTTACCCAAAGGATATTGCCAAAGGTGCATTTTTTCCTCATCATTTCATATTCCAGACATGGCCAAAGTATAAAATTCAATCTATTTTGTTCATCTTACATCAAGAAAGCAACAGCCTTACGGCACAAGCTAACAAACAACAAATTCAGATATGCTGTTTCAGTTTAAAACCCAGCTTTCAGACCCTCATGGCTTCTTTAGACACCCCCCCCTCCCCCCACCCCCCCAAAAAAAAAGCTAAATTTACAACTTCCCCATAATGAAGAAATAATCTGTCACTTTTGTTCTGCCTTCTGTACTTCTGCCTGTGCGAACTCTGTGAAATCCTGGGAAGAGCATGGAGCTTGAATGGAAGAGCATCAGGCACACTTGCATGAAAACCCAGAAAACAAAAAGCCCTAGCCCTAGACTTAGCCATCCTTGCCCCTTCTCCATCACACCTCAAAAACCCAATGCCGCCAAATGAACAGGATGCTACTGCCAGACCCTGGCAAACTGGATTTGATCTCAGCCCTCAGGCTGCACTGTGGTAGCAGGGACTGCTGCAGCTCTGGTGCTGCACACAGGTCATTTCTCATATCTGCCAGAGAAGAGAACCCATGAACAGAGACAGGGACAATATTAAGCAAGCAATATTTATGCATTACAGACCAGGAAGCAATATTTCTGTATTACTCCACAGGAAGATTTATCCAAAAAATTCCAAACCAGATAAAAACCAACCCACCAGCAAAACCTGCAATCCTCTGCATTAGTTGTCCTACAAGAAAAAGGGAACTCAGGAATGACACAGTCCTCCATTTGTAACACACCTTTAAACTTCACTTAAATGTTGATGACTTGACAAGTCAAGGAAGTGCATGTGAAGTGTTTAGGTGGAACTGGGATGGGTACGCAGGGACAACAAAGAGCATTCTGTTAAACCATATTCCAATCTGTGCCAGATCACCTAGATGAAGCACCTTGATATTCAGGTCACATAACTCCATATCAGCCCTGTGGATACACACAGCAGCCATTTGGTCATACCTTCGAGATGTGAGGATCTCGGGGCCAGCCTGAGGATCTATATCCAGCTGTACAACTGCAGTTATAAAGTAATACTAAACAGAAGCAACAGCAGACATCTTCTTCCTACCCTTTAAATATCCACTGCTGCTGATTTGCTGCTAAATCTCCATACCCCTCCTCTCCACAACAATCTTGCTTTATCAAGCCTTATACCCCCACCATTTCCCCAGAACAACCAGCCTCTTCCCACCTGCTGCTCCCATTTTGTGCTGTTTTACAGCTGCTGTCATACAACTGGTGCAGGTCCATTAGTCTGCAGCTGGTGGAGGTAAGCAGTCCTCCCCTATCAGCCTTTTCAGCTCCTCTCCACAGGTGTTATTATCCCAGCTCAGGGATCACTTAGTGAGGAGGTCTACGAACAGGATTTCAACTTTTTAGTAGATTAACTAGAATATTTTAGAGGTAAAAAACAAACAAACAACAACAAACCCAAACATCGTGGAAAAAAACGCACCAGCAGCTTGGAGCAGCAAAGGAGAATCATTTCCTTTCTGAACTCATTTGCTGCTGAGTAAATTATGAAATAAAATTATATTTCCAATTGCTGCCTTCAGGAGAGCAGAAGAGAATTGGAAAGAAAAGCATAGTGCTGAAGAACGGGGAGCTGTGAGTGAAGTTTCCAGGTCTGCTGCAGGAATCCCCTGACAGAAGCTGTACGTCAGCCAAGCTGCAGGTCGGGCACAGATTAACTGAGGTACAGCAGAGACATCCTGCTCTGGAGCTCTGTGCAGTTCTCGGGTGAAAGTCAACATCGTTGGAGGCTCCACATCAGCAATGTTGCATCTTAATGTTGCTTTTTACTTAGCGTTCTCTTTTCCGGGCGCTTTGCCAGGAGACGCAGAAAAACAAAAACAGAACAGCGATAAGGACTGAAAACGAAGAGTTTTTACTTTGTAAATCAATGCAAATCCTTCCTGGTTAAAGCCACATTCTCAGCGATGCTAAGCTTCGCTCCCTCTCGTGGCTAGAACCAACCATTGCTAACCTGGGGGCACTTGGAAATGTTTTTGTGAAAATTCATTTGAAAAAGGATTTTTCACCTAAACTTCTCTCTCAGTGCACGGTCACGTACACATTCACATACACAAAGTATGAGTTCAAAAGTACACCACGTTTCCAGTTCATACTGGGTATACAACTTCATCTACTGTCTTGATGTTGAAAGACTGCAAATGTTTATCTCCCTCAAATGGCTGATAAAACTGGAAAATAAAACTTACCGGGGTCTGATATTTGTTCACATGGAGCTCCGTACAAAGGAAGTGAGTTTGTCAGTGTTTGCTGACTGAAGTGCTGTGCCCGATAGCCAAGAGTTAAACTGACAAACTCACTCGCAATTTAAAGATGTGAAACTGCTGGATTCCTTTGCACGATTACACACACCCTTCAGTCACTCTTCCGAGGTATACACTGCTTTCTGTGGGCATTTCAAGACTTCAGTTACTTCACAGATCTCGAAGGTTTATTTATTTATTTATTTTTAGCACACTCCAATGGCTACTACAAATGCAACATACAAAGCGAAGGCAGTCCTTACAAAGTCAAAGTTGAGTGGTGTTACTGGTGTTGCTTAACAGCGCCATGGCAATGCGCTCCAAGGGTTTGAAGCCCACTCCCCTGCCCTGGCTTCCAGCCTGCTAACAAAACAGAGGATGCCTCTCATTCTGTCTCAGTGCACCGTAGACATGCATGAGGAGACAAAACTAAACGTAAAATAAGCAGCTCTGTTTTCCAGTCAAACTGCAATTTCATCAGCAGAACAATGAATTATTTTCTGTGCTCCCACTGCTAACAAAATTTACAGAAAGCACCAAGTGTATTAGAATTTTTTATATGAAATATCATTATACAATAAATTCTCCCCAGAAAACACTGCAGTATGAAGATGGGAATAGAAGACCGTGGAATTACCAATATTTATGTTCTCTTTCAACTTAATAGGAATTTATTTGAACAAGAATGCATTATTTCATTGCATAAAATGAGTAATACAGTCATTCACGGGAGTAACAGCCAACTCAGATATTTCAAGCTGATATCAGGAAACATTCAAATTTATCTAAAATACACAGCTACCGTTAGATTTGCTGCAAAGAATGGTTAAGGGACCAAGAAGGAAACTACCTTGAACACAGGACACGCAAAGTCGTCTAATCACCAACAAAAAAGCCAAGGTGCATTCTGGTATTTTTCCAACCCCACCTTCTGTAAAGTTGTATTCAAGGTGCAAACGTCCTTGAAACAAAGAGCATAAAGTTGATATTTTGGAAACAAAATGCAAGAATGTATGTCCATACTTTCCAGGAACTTGAAGTCATTTTTCCTCAGCAGTGGCTGTAGCTGACTTTGTTGGAGCCATTATGTCTTCCTAAGACAACTAGAACCATCTCTTCAGGGGTTCCCCTCACATTGTCTCCCTGCCCTTCCTTTCTATTAAGGAGCTGTAATTCAAGCTTAAATACTTTGGAAAGGAACTCATTTTGCTGCAGCAAAGGAAGACCGATGCACAAACATTAGAGGAATCTAATTTTAGATCCTTCAGACAATACGCTGGATCCTTCCACGCATTATTTAAGCCTATTTATAGTCCCCCAGACAACGTTGGAAGCACAGCCATCCATTGTGGGGCTGCTCAACTATGCTGTGTCGGAGGGAGGAGGTGATCAAGAGTCCCATTGTTCTGGGAAGGCAGGTATTCAGGTGTTATATGAAATGTTCATTTGCAGTCTGAACCGAGATCAAAAGATTCCGCCGCTCAGCAACTCGGCCGCTGCCAAAAACTGTGGGGTTGCTGTAGAACTTGGAAGTCCCAAAGCACACCAAATTACAGGCCCAGATACAAACATTACTCACAGCTGCAGGCACGGAAAAGTGACTGTGTGCCAGGGTAAGGGGGGAAAAGCTGAAAAAGTTTTCGTTCCTCTGGGGACGATTTCTGGAGAGGTATAAATGGCTGCACTGTACCCCAGGGGCTGAGCGGAGCAGTCAGCAGCTCCCTCGTAGGCACGTGACGGCCGGAACAAAGTTCTCCTTTCTGGTATAGCCCCTTGAACACTCTGATCTAAAAGCTGGCATTCTCCAGGCTCCAGGACTCAGTTATCAGAAGGCGCCTCACACCCCAGCCCTTCTTCACTTCTTCTTTTTAGTTCTTTTATTTTTTATTTTTTTATTTTTTTCCCCCTCCAGTTTAAATGAACATAAATATCATCACATCTTCTGACTACAGAAGGATTTTGACAGCGCATCTCAGGCAGTGCTTCCACCACACCCATGCAGGGGGAGGAGGAGGTGGGGCCCTTCAATACGCTGAGCTGGCAATCAGGCCCAGCTCTCTGTAGCACCACAGAAGCCTCTGGACCATTGGCTCCAGTTGTGCTGTAAGATGAGAACAGAGATTTTCTCTGCGGTCCTTCTCTAACTCGTAGATCATCTTTTATCAGATTTTTACTTAGTTACAAGTCCTTGGGTCTTCAACTATTCTGGAGCATACACGCTTTTTGAAGTTAATTTTAGTTATCCAGGTCAAAGGATTTTGAGTTGGAAGCATGGAAAATCCAAAGCGCTACGGCACAGCAGCTTGTTTTCATCATGCAGTATGTCTTGAGTAGAAAAACAAACAAATCTGCTTCTGAAGTTATGGACAGTCTGAACAGAAATAGCCTTCCCATGAAGCTGACTCACCTGGCCATGAAGAACCCAAGGCATTACCATTCATCTTCAAAACAGCAGCTGCAAGGCACAGCACAGAAAACACAGTCACAGAATGGCTGGGGCTGGAAGGGACCTTAAAGCCCACCCATTTCCAGCCCCCTGCTGTGGAGGACACCCACCAGCTCAGGCTGCCCAGGGCCCCATCCAGCCTGGCCTTGAACACCTCCAGGGACAGGGTACCCACAGCTTCTCTGGGCAGCAGTGCCAGTACCTCACCAGCCTCTCAGTAA
The DNA here is from genome assembly GCA_035772895.1 of Perdix hodgsoniae. Lineage (NCBI taxonomy): Eukaryota > Metazoa > Chordata > Aves > Galliformes > Phasianidae > Perdix > Perdix hodgsoniae. Next base: position 1,771,289 of record JAPSGF010000011.1, read on the forward strand.
GGAATTTAATATCTAATTCTAATCTCTCCTCTCTTAGTTTAAAACCATTCCCCCTTGTCCTATCACCATCATCAGGTCACGTAAAAAGTTGGTCTCACTCCTGTTTATAAGCTCCCTTTAACCAATCAGTAGGTCACTGAGATCCTTGGATGGAAGGTGTGTATAGAAGATTGAGTCACTGTCCTGTTACGTATGTGAGCTAAAAATAATCCACCATTTAAAGACAAGCAGGTAGGAAGTTTGAAATGACAAATCTGAGGTTCACAAAGATGACAGACAGATTCAAAGACTGAACTTAACTCATCACTGTTTTCATCTTAACCTCTTAACCACCTGATGCAGCAATTCCATTTGTTGTGAAATCAAAAGCCATCCTTGGAAGCTGATGCTGGGAGACCAGTCAAGCTGCTGAGAGCTTCAGAAGACAGCTCCACACTGGGAGAGAACAACTTTGCATTTTATGAAATTTTACAAAATTAGCAAGGACAAAGATAAAGCAAATATATATATATATATATTTAAAGGCAAAACAAAGCAATAAAGTAGCTCTATCTTAAAGATTTTTGTTTCTAAATTTATGGGTTGAGATTAGTTATGACCCTCTAAATGTGAGCTGACCTCCAGTGGAGAACCAAGCTTCTCTTAGTAACTGGGGCACACCGCTGCACTCCTGCCAGTGGGGTTAATTTTTTTATGCTGTCCTTTTTCAGGTACTCATGATCCCAGACCTTTAAAACTTCCAGTGTTTGCTACTGAAACACTGCAAAAATAAAGCTTTCTGACCAGCTTGGGACTTCTTCCTGACTTTCACCATTTGAGTATCTGATCCTAAGTTTTTCAGGCATACACACTGCATTCTGGATTCTCATTTTTGAGGGTTATATTTTTTCTGTTAAATATCCGTACCTTGTACACTTAGGTTCAGATTCCAGATGCACGTGCACATAAAAGCTCATGGATGAGAGTACTGTAATCTCAGAGCAAAACTTAAAATAAGAAGCAAGGCATGACAGACCTTTAATTTGATGCCCTCTGACCTTAAGCAGGACAGAATTCAGCACTGATTATGTTTATAGAGAATTCAAGAATGAAACATTCATATAATTACACATTTGCATTAAAAATGCCACATTTAAAAGCATTTTTCTGAATCATTTGAAAAATGTCATACCAGCAGTAACAGCATCAGAGACCAATCCCTGCCCACCAGGCTACAAACAAACCCAGCAGAGGGAAGGGGAAGGGAACTCAGCCAGGACAGTCTTGCATGCAGGACTAAGCCTCTTTTCCATGCTGACAAGTTACTATTTAATTTGTTTGTGTATCATTGAGCAGCATTCTAAAACGAATGCCTCACTTTCAAATTGTTGAAGGAATATAACTGCTCAACTATCTAACATGGAAACACGTGTAATGGAACTAGAAGAAGAGATGTGAAATACATACTGGAAAAAATACAGTATAAGATTTGAAAAAAAAACAAAACACGCACCTAGAAGGGAATGAATTGTCAGGAACTGCTTCCCAATAAGGGTGGATAAGGCCCTGGGCAACCTGATCTAGCTGTGGTGTTCCTGTTCATTGCGAGGAGTTGGATTACATGGCCTTAAGAGGTCCAAGTCTAAGGGTTCTATGATTCCATACAGAAAAAAAAAAGAAAAAAAGAAAAAAAGAAAAAAAAAAAAAAGCATTTAGGTGAACAAGGAAAGGTACATAAAAATGGTAGAGAGAATTGGATGGGCAGAAGAAAACGCAAAGTGGATAGGGAATGCCTGGGCTTTAAACAGAGAGATACATAACATTACGTATAGCATGAAAGAGATGAAGAGGGAACGATTTTCACAGCTCAAGACACACACGGAAATCATCAGGTTTAAAAAACAAGCCAAAGGAAATACATTCTTTTTAAAAAAGGCGTCATTAAATTGTGTAACCAATTGAGCACTGTGGATGCCAAGTATTTAAATGGGTTCAAGAGGGATCATACAAATGCATGTAGAATACTTCCATTGGCAGCTATAAAACCAAGGAATAATAGAAGTTTTGATGCAACTGAAAGCATCAGAAGTCCCTCAGCTGTTGGTCACCAGACATGGGGTGAATGGAGCTGGTTGACAGCTCTCTATCTCACCTTCCTTCTCCACAAAGTTGTGAAGCCATGGCTCTACACAGACACACGGGCTCTGGGTTTTCCCAGGACAGCATCTCCCTGCAAAGCAAAGCAGCTCTAGGGCCCTGGAGACAAGAAGTCTGCTGGCCCCTGCAAGAGGAACCTGCACGATGGGTGAAGCAGCTTCCCACGGCCCCAAAGCTTCCGGGGCAGAGCAAGACTATGAGAGCAAGAAGGGGCAGGAGGGATGTGGCCCCGTCTGTGTCGCATCTAGAAATGATACAGCATTTCCTTCTCCTTCTCAACATTCTCCTCTAGAAAGCCAAGAGCTTTTTTGACAGCACAGTTTACAGTGTCTGAATTTTTTTTTTTTTTTTTTTTTAATGCCAGTGCCAAGAATTAAGATGATTTACATCATTCTCTCCAGGGTGGGGCACACTCCATCCTCCATTCAGTTAGAGGCTCCTAATAGCCACCATGCTGCTGAGCTGCACTTACTGCTATAAATTAAAAAGGTTTCCATTTCAAATCTCTTCAGTTCTTGAAGGAGGGCAGATCTGGGGGTGGGAAGCAGGGTACAGCTTTGTCTTGAGAGGCTCAGCTGGTCCAGCACGCTCACAGCTCCTGGCTCTGCATCCTCCTACAGGTCTGAATGCAGCCACAAAGGAAAGGAAAGAGCCCGACCTCCCACTTTCTCAACATAAGCACCGTGCGCCTCACGACCCATTTCCAAATGCATTTACATTGACGCAGAGCCGCACAGACAGACTTGCTGCACTCCTGCCCTGGCGGTCAGTGCAGCTTTGCTGAGCTGGGAGCAGGCCGGGCGGACACTGAACCCACCCACGACTGTTTAATGAATACCAAATCAGAACACGCTCACAGCTAATAATGTGACCCTGCTCGTCTGCCATCCCTCACCAGGATTACCCAAATCCAGATGTTCAGGACAGATTTGCCCAGACTCCACCAAAGTCCCAAGACATTCCTGAAGGAAAGCCATTTTAATTATTCTTCCAGGGCTAAATCATCCTGCTCTGCAGTGCTTTCCAGCAGACAAGGGTAAAATGACCCAGAAGATATGAACGAAAAAAAACATATTGCAAACAGGCTTCCAAAATTACCCTAGAACGTCCTTCTACTACATGAAAGTGGGCACATGCTAAAGAAAGAAGGATCTCTTTGTATTATTGAAGACAAAAACTATAAACTGCCAAGTTTAATATATTTTTTCACTGAAATTACGTTAACTGCAGAGTTCTTCTACAGCATCTAAAGGAGATGTCCACAGGCAATACTCCTGCAAAGTAAGGCTCTCCTATCAGCAGATAAAGCAGATCTTTTTTCATAGCAGAAAACAGATTTATGGGGTCATCATCCCATATCTTGTTCTGAAACCATCAAAAATTGCTGGAGATGTAAAGAGCAGGGTTTTTTTTTTTTCTTTTTCTTTTTCCCCCCACACAAGCAAACAAATCAGCATCTGCCTCAGCACTGTGTACTTTCCTGCAAAACCAAGCACAGCCAGCAGATCTAATTTGAGGCTTACATCGCATTCTGTACTTTTTCTAATGTAAGATGTTGCAGCTTTGGAACAAAATAAAGCTTTAATAATGAAGATCTATATCCTGCTCTCCCAAACATGAGTCAGGAAATAGTTTACATCCCAACAAGATTGCCTTTCGAGATCAGCAGAATATCACTTCTCTTAAAATCAAATAAAAATAAAAATAAAAATAAAAATTAGGTCAGCAGCAAGATCAAAACTACAAGGAGCTGTGACTAATTTAATTCAGTGCTCGGCTTTCTGAGTTACGCAGAAATGCTACTTACAGGGAGACCAAAATGCATACTCTTTTTTGCAGGAAGGGTAGCAGGACTGTGGGCTTCTGGACACCCAAGTTCAAACCCAGCTGCCAGAAAGATTGTGGTGGCCTCTAGTGGCTGTTTTCCCCAGCACGCCAAACTCATCACACATTTTAGCTCAGAAGGCTCCAGCTGCTCCACCTCCTACCAGCATTTTCCAGGTCACCCACCTGAGAGGGGCAGCAGGGCCGGGAATGAGGGAATGACGCAGCAGGGAAAGGCGAGGCAGGGGGTTGGACTGGATGATCACCAGAGATCCCTTCCAACTCTTCCGTTCTGTGACTTGTCAGCCTTCCTGGGTGCCAGCCATGCAACATCCACCAGTCCTCACCAGGTGACCTGACAGCTACATCTGTCACTCCAGTAGCTCTGGTTCTTGGAATTAGATAATCAATGGAGACTATATAACACAATTTCATCTCAAGCTATGAGAGTCTCAATTGTAATTGACCCAACTGTAACGAACCTGAGAACGAGATGTGTTTTCATGGATTACTAGCTGTGTAGGATTTTAAAATGATTAAATAGCACCTCACAAGAAGAACTCTGATTTATCTTGAACTGAATATGGAGATTGTTCAGTCTGTTCTCAACCCCTATACCACACAGGGATCAAACTCATTTGAAAGCAATACTTGTGGCACAGATTTTCTACAGTCGGTCTTTACTTTCCCTTAATTCAGGTGAAAGCTCCCTACCCCCTGGCCTACATCACCAGTGGATCAATGCAGAGGTTGCTTTATCAGATTGCATTGAGTTGTTTTTCTTTTGTCAGCGAGCCCTAAGCCTAAAAAGGCTTTAAATGCAAGTATTACCAGAAACAAGCTGCATCTTCCCATGATGGAGCACAAAAGTGGTTGTCAAGTTGATGGCAGGTGGAAAAACTCAGCCTTGAACTCCCGATAAATGTGCAAGCTCCAGCTCCAGCCTCAGATGCAGGGTATTTCTCTTCAGCCTAAGGTTGTCTCCTGGCTGTGTTCACCCATTACAGAGAACAGTGAGCATCTCTCTGCTACTGGTGCAGCTTGGCTGTAGGCAAACCTCCACCATTTAACAGACTATCCAAGCACAATTTTAATTAGATACTCTTTATTATGATATCCAGGAAAACGATAACAAGGTGATTGCTTATTACAGCTTCCACAGATTGGGGCTCGAGGCCGTATTGTCCTGGGTACACACGCACACACACACAAGACAACTCTTGCCACAAAGAACTTACAATCTAAATAAACAAAACAAAGGTAATGATGAATCTAAGAAACAAAGAGGAGGAATCACCTGCATGAGAACACAAGGTAGTTTTGGTTTGGCTTCCAGCCTGAAGTTCAAGAGTTGAAATTCCTATCCTATTACAATATTCCCATCACCACGGGCTGAATTTTTAATCGTTTAATTACAATGCAAGATACATTCTTCAACATTCATAATCAATATAAGAAGACACAGACAAAGATCAAAGTCCTTGACCATGATTTGCCAACATCTTTGTTGTGTAACAGCAAAACTACTTTCTACAAATACAGAAATCCTTTGTGCCCAGTTTCCTAAATGAGAAAAGCAGTACTAGTGAACGGCAATACAGAAAAATTTGGACTAACAGAAACATCCAGGAATACCATTTTTTCCTAAAGCAGTCAGGACTTAACACTTCTTTCTTTCTTTCTTTCTTTTTTTTTCCTTTTCCCTCCATTTCAGTGTATCGTATTGCATAATGTTCTTCTGTTCGGAATAAAGAAATGACAACTGCATTGTGCTGCATGACAGCGCCTGACCTTAAGTGTTAACCACAATAAATAAGAAGAAAAACCGAACACTGAAAAGCTATCAAATTATAAAGCTACACCTCAGATGCTCTGATTCTGCAAAAAGATTCTAACATAAAAAGAAGAAAAAGGAGTTGTCATTTCTGGCACTCACATCACAGATTTTCCATTCTAGAGCTGGATACAAATAAAAGTATTTGCAGGTACCCAAAATAAAAGTGACAGGACACACTGAGCGAGATCAAGAGCAATCATCTTAGATCCAAAACTAGGTAGCACTTTCTTTTTTTTTTTTTTCTTTCAACCTGAAATAGAAGTTGATAACTTTTTTCTTGTTGACATCAAAAGAACTTCCCTAAGAGGCAGAAAAAAAACCCACTGCAGCTGCAGCCCAGGACTCCTCACCCATCACTCACAGAAGGGGAACCGACAGTTGTAGATGCTAATAGTAGTTCTGTTTCATGGACAGAAAGGCACTTGCTATCTGAATGTGAGCTAAATTCAAACACCTCACTTGAAATACAAGTTGTATCAAAATGTATTCATGCTATAAAGAGTTTCAGTTCCCATTAAATGGGTTCTGATGACACCCTGTATATTGCTTTAATGTGCTTCTTTCTTCTTACGTGTCTGCTCCAGAAACACTCAGGCACTGCTACTATTTTAGTTCTAAAAAGTATGCCAAATTCCTTCATGTGCACAGAACCAGGCTTATTAGATCCTAAATTGAGTAGTTTGGGGAGCAGTGAAAAGGGGGATAGCAATGCGAAGAAGGTATACCCACCACAGAGATCCATCACCACCTATGGCAGAAAAAGAGAACTAAAAAAGCTACAAAGCCAAGAACAACCACAACAAAAGCCCAAAGAAACAAACAATATGAGAAATTCAAACACAACGGACAGATGATAACAGACATCAGTTCTTTAAAGAGTCCTATTCTTCTCAAAGGATCTTTCCAAGATTTCCCCCCCAGACTTAGCTCTGTAGGACATGTCACACCCAGCACAAGAAATAACTTAAGTACTTGAATAATAGGATAACTATTACAGAACCTACAGGCATCAAACTACCAGCCACTAGAACGCAGTATGCTCTGTATGCTGACTCACACTGTGCCTGCATAAAAAACAAACAGTATGAATGTCTACCTGGTGTTCCAACTCCTTCAATACTGACTTTTTCCACAAAGAACCGTTAGGTCAGCAATGACCAACACAAAGAGAGCAGCCATGGCAGCTGCTGGTTTCTACCTTCTGAGCACAGGTCAAGGGCCGAGTCACAAACGGAATAAAACATAAGAATGACCTAGAGATGGGCTAGCCAGCATCCTGAAAACAGGATAACAAATTGAAGAGAAACCGAACAACCCTCCCTCCCAGATCCCTCGACAGAAAGACAGCGCAGTTCCTGCAAAGCTCTTTGGAAGACCTGCTACAACACATGAAGGGTTCACGGTGAAAAGGAGCTGGAATTTCCTAGCTGCTAAGGAAAGTCATCTTGGTCCTTGATCTAGAAGAAATTACATTTTCAGAATTCCTATTTCTACACTTCCAGTTCCACTGCTTGGAAACCCATAAATTGAGACAGACAAAATGCATTTCACTACAGAATACTGATTATTTCCCCTTCACCAAAATACCTGGCAGAAAGCCATAAATACTTAACCAGTTTGGCATGTCAGAGCTACCAGACAGCCCAGTTTCCTTCTTATACTGAAGACTGGAAGCCCTTCAATAAAGTCTTCCAACTTACACATAGTGTAATCTGTCATTTTCAACCAAAAAAAATGCAGTTGAAAGGGATAGTTGCCTTATAACTTCATGCATGTTCTTCCAGCATCTCCTTGCTTATCTGTAAAGACTCGTGCACCTCCAGGATTACTCTCAGGCAACTAATTCAGTAAAGAAATAACTAAGCAAACATGTCAGTTTACAGCTGCACCAGCTCCTTGATCGAGCCGACCATGCAACAAAAAATCTTTGTGCTAGAAAAAAAGAAGGAGCACTTTTTGGCAGCAACCTACAGTATTTTAAGTTTCGCTCAACCACGAAAATGCTCCTTCCCTGCAACATCAGATTTGACTGCCAACAAAACTACTTCGGGTGCAGTTACTTTTGCTAAGTTATTTGCTAAAAGGGCTGAAAATGGATATTAACTCTTTTTACAGCAGACTGATAACAGAAGGTTGATTGCTTTTATCAAAGTACTAAACTACTTACTAGAATTCAAGATCATGTAATTTCATAAGCACAACTAATATTTTCAAAGAAAAAAGCACTTTGGAAAAAAATATCAGATGCTTCATAGCGACTGGTACTCTGAATACATTATCCCAACAAACTTCATTTACTTTCAGTGTATTGTAACACCATGACCTATGCATTCTCTCTGCACGACCCCCTTCCCCCCTCCCTTGATCACTCCTAACTTTGGGCACGGGATCACACAGAAATCAGTTTGTGAAACGTCACCCTCACAAATAATTTACACGTGAGAAATCATTCTTTTTAACTAGTCATGAGGAGAAAGTGTCTTAACAAGAGTAAAAAATTGAAAATGAATGTCAGCAGCTCTGCACTCCCTGCTTACGCTTCTAAGTTGCATAATATTATTTAGTAACAGTAAAGTCCCGGCTTTGGTAACTAATTCTGGCACACAGAGCAAACATACAATTAGGGCCAAAAAAAAAAAAGGCTCAGGATCACCAGTTACAAGTCTAAGAAGAGTTCTTCCAAGGTTGGGGGAGAGAGGCGTGACAATAAAATTAAAACCCTTAACCACAGTCTGTATGGACCATCTACTTCACATCCACTTATGTGGACAAAGCCTTCTCTTTGTGGGATCTAGTAATTGATCAGGATAAATTGCTACAGCCTAAGCAAAAAGCATTACAATTAGGCATAGGAGCATAATAACAAACTCTTCAGTCATTTCCATTTCCGATTTTCCTGATACCGTAACTTTGAAAACATTACTAGACAACCAATCTTCTAATGAATCCCAGATTACAAACGGAGAGATGAAATGCGATAAGGTTTGAAAATCAGAACTTAAGCAATTCAAAAGAAGTCATCCAAACAGGAAAGACTAATCTTATGCCAAAGCAAGTAACAAATTGGAAACAGAAATCTCATAATGTTCTAAATTCACAGCGGTTTTCAGCACAAGGTAGAAATTAAAAAATTATTGCTTCTGCAGGAAGTCTCCTCCAAACTCCTCCAAAACTATGAATGTGTATTTTTAACTACGACATAAGGAGATGAAAGAAACTGGCATTCAATGCTCTGTTCAAACCCAAGAACAAGAGAAATCATTCTATATTACTCGTCAGAAAGCAATAAGTCCTATAAGGCAAAGATGAAGATTAAGCCATCGTGGAAGTAAAAATTGTTTTTGTAAAGTCCAAAGGCCAAGAACATCCATAAGGCCAACAGGAGACAAAAGCAACGTCAATATTAACAGGCAAGAACACACTCTTCTGGAGTTTTTAAAAGTGAATCTGAAGCTGACATTTCAAGACTCCCGTGACAAACAATGAGCTTTACCGAAACAGTTTGCTTTAGGGACACAGAAATCACAATCCTCAGACTCCAATGTATCAAAGAGCTGAAGAAGTACCTTAAAAGCTCCCTCTATAATTTCTTTCTCCATCACTTATGATTCTGACAGTACCAAGACAACCAGATATCACACACAGACTTCATTTATAGTCAAAGTACCAGACAAGAAACTTTAAACATTTGCCCCTTTTGGCTTAAGGTACAACTTGAGAGCAAGGCACACAGAATCTATGCACGTCTCTGTTAGAAATATCAGAGGTGAAATGTGATTTTGTGCAGTATTTAACAATTCCCTCAGCATTTCTGCATTCCAAATTTCCAGTTTCATGGTCAGATTGGATAGATTCACAGTTACATCACTTGAGGGTTTTTTGTCTTTTTCTATTCCTTTAGATCAGTACATAAAAATAACTACACCTACTGAAGTAGACTGGGTGCATTAAAGGGCGTGCTGTCCCAGAGTTCTCAAGTTAACTAAGTCCAAGTCTGCCAAGTACGCTTCAGGAGCTGTGAAGCAAGTACTCGAAACTGTGACTTGAACTACCTGCAACATGTAACAAATTAAATGGCAGTAACTCTAAATAGCACTGTATGACTGAAGAACGGATAGTTACATGTAGTCAAGATTTTGTACTAGAAATTTTATTCTGTATAGTAAGCAACCAAATAAGATACAGAATGCAGATTTTTTGTTGTTGTTGGGTATAAACTCAATTATAGTAACAATTTTTAGTTGACCTGTTTATTTCTCAGTTTGATTGCTTGTAATTACTCGTACTCAATCCATAAGCATTCTAACACTGAGGTTAACCCGAAAGCCTGATTTAGTAACTTCTCAAGACTGAATAAAAATCTTTAACTCATTCCCAAGTCGAATGATTCCCATTACAAAAGGATACACAAGAAAAACATTAACTGCGTATTAAATTGAAAAATTAACTGGACAAGGCTTCACATTTAATACAATTATGAAAGACAGATAATGGAAAAAATCTTAAATCCAGATTCCTCCAGCTGTAGCAAAGGGCACACACAATATACCAGTTTTAAGAAGTTGTAGCTTTTAAATATTCTTTCATAAAAATATATATATAGGAGAAATCAAACTATTTCCTAACAGAGGCGAAACAAGGCAAAGCGTTTAGAATAAAGGAATGTTTGTCAAAACTTGATCCATTTATCTAACAAATTCCCTCTTTATGGAGCATTAGATGCCTCCCCACCTAAAACAAACAACACATTGTAAGAATCTCCCCTTCTAAGATCAGAAAGACAGGTTTTGAAAGAAGGTCCAACGCACAGTAACTGTCCAAGATATGTACACTTTAAAAGCACAGACAGGAGTTAACAGTGCTACTCAAATCAACTCTATGACATACACTTTTCCCTTCTAATTTTCAAGTGCTAAAGCTTTATCTCAGAAAGGTTTCTCTGTTCCTTGTACGACATTTCTAATCAACGAGCAATAAGACTCTGCAACATTTCCAATCAGTTCAGTTTTGTTTTAATGATATGGGGCAATTCTTAGAGCAGACATCGTGTAGCTAGCAACTACAAAATAAAAGAAGTTTACTTTTGTGGTCCTAGAATTCCAATTTGATCTGCGAATTTGAATCAAGGTAATTAACTTAAAAGTCAGAGTATCTGAAAATGCATACTACATTTTTACTTCAATTTCGTAATATATTTGAAGTTTTGAAGAACTAGGAAAAAGTGAAGTTGGAAAACAGTTTATATCAGCAAGATTACAAAAACTGGAAAGAAATAATACATTGCATCAGTGATCCTCATTAAGTGAAGTTATTTCATCACAGTAAGTGTTTAAAAAAGTGTCAATGTTATTTAAAAAGTGTTTTGTCCCCCCACCCCCCCAAGCGTTTGTTTGAAGACAGATAAACCTTTTCTTTTAGTCAAAATGGCTTTTAAAAAAAGTTTCACAAAACAATAGCAATAATCAAAAAACATGATTTGTATTTTCTTTAATCCATTACATCTCTAGTGCTGAAGGGCCATCCATGTAAAAAGCAGATTCTTTGGGGACACTTGTCAATTAACTTAATAAAACCCAGTTTTACGAGGATTTATCCTTCCTGCTACGAGGCGAGTCTGCTCCATTTGAGGTCACTGTCCCATTTATTCCATTTTCTACAAGGAAAAAAAAAAAAATCAAGTAGAATGAGACACTTTATTATTTTACTACATTTTAGTAGGTCCTAAACAGTCACTAGCTTCTTCTCTGATGCATCTTTTCTGTTAAATCTCATCATTACCATTTCTAACTGGAACCATACCATTTATGACCATTTATTCACTGGAACAGGTTGCCCAAGGAGGCTGTGGATGCCCCATCCCTGGAGGCATTCAAGGCCAGGCTGGATGTGGTTCTGGGCAGCCTGGTCTGGTGGTTGGTGACCCTGCACATAGCAGGGGGGTTGGAACTAGATGATCATTGTGGTGCTTTTCAACTCAGGCCATTCTACGATAATGCAACAGTATAACGAAGCTTTTACCAACAGCAAAATATAAAGTTTACTAAGAGAACTGAAGCACAGTTTCCTGACACGGCCAAATACTGACATGGTTGTGTTACATATATTAAAAATTGAAAATCAAGATTAGCTATTCTCTGATAAAGAGAAATATTCAACTTGTAGGTAAGACATTCCTGTGAAATTCTGGAATCAGATGGTACACCCCTTGTATCATTCTTTTTCCTATTTCATTTTTTAATGCCTAAGAAACTTGCACTCCTTTACTTACCTTTACAAGCTTTTTATACATGCAGAAAAATTAAGATTAATTAATAATATACTTAAAAAATATAGAGGTCATTTATTTTCTGAAAAAAATATTTAAATAGATAAGATGGACACAAGTAAAACATTAGTTAAAATATAAGAAAAGCATAGAAGGAGCTCAAGCATAAGGCTTAGACACCTAAGAACACAAGGCAAGAACCTGATACCATCAGCAGCACTCTACTTGTATCCCACTTCTGGGTCAGCTCAAGAGCTTTAATATGAAATAGTCAACAAATGGTACCTATGCACAGCAAACATTTGCTCTAAGTGATGACCCAACATCTATGGATCTATCATATCCTCAAAAGAGTGGAACAGAGCAACGTGATACCACTATGAATGAAAGTAAACCCTCTACTTAATGTCACCACAGCCCATGGAAGCACAGCTGCTGCCTGACAGCAACCAAATTCATAAAACAGACCAGAAAAAGCAGAAGTGCGTAGTCAGCTTTACTGCTTGCATTTCTGCTCAACTAACTTGCACTATCATTCTGATTTAAAGCAACTGTATACCTTCCTGTACAAATAACAGGTTAAGTTCATGTTTTCCATCTCCAGAAGTGTTGCAGATGACCAGAGGGAGTGGCCAATCCACAGAAATAACTGCAGATATTCCTTCTCCCCTCCCTTCCTTCACCCAAAGCTCCCATGCATGCTAGCAAGCAACTGAAGTAAAAAAGAAGAACAAAAAATGAAACCAATCAACCAAACAGCAACATGTGTGAGAAAAAAAATGGTCACAGGCCTGATCATACAGGAATAGTCAAAGTCTCTTTTTTGGCTGTAAGTGACACCATCATCTCAAGCTTATGTCAGGTGTTCTTCGGGCTCCTCTCAAAAAAATTAGGTTATTCTTGATTTATAAAGCTCACAAATAGTGAGCTAGATCCAAACGAGCTGAGATCGTATTCTCTTAACAGTTAAGTCAAAACAAGTAAAAAGAAAGAACACAAATCTGCAAGGGCATCACACATACATCACCAGCATTTTTCCACTATTATTGCTTACTTCTGGCACAGTCCAAAAGAAGGGCATTTTGTGCCCTGGCTCCCCAAATGCAGCCTGCCACACTCACATACAGCTCCCCCCAAAAATAAACATCAAATAAAACTGTTTGAAAGGCAACTTAATTGCATGTTTTAGTTCTCAGAAAAAAACCACCATGTCTTGTGCAAGTGTTCTGAACTAACAATGTTACAGGAATCTTCCAAACAGAAAAGTCTAAAACACCAGTCTTTGGGATCAACCTTTTCTTTAGAATTCCCATTTAAAATTAGCTGCAAAAATTCCTGGGTCTTTAAGACAGTCATAGCTCAATTATTATGTGAATTCAATATAATTCAAGTTAACTACATGTTTACCAAATTAAATCAATGAAATTTAAGAAAAGTTTTAACATTTTAACTCACTGATTAAACAGAAGATATATAAATGAATTCCACAAGCAAAACAAAGTAATAAGTAAATATTAAGGTCTGATTCAATAGGACACCTATAGGTTCTACTGATAAAAATGCCACTCCGCTTTTTTTCTAGTATCATAGAATCATAAAATGGCTTGGGTTGGAAGCGACACCAAGGATCATCAAGTTCAAACCCCCCGCCACATGCAGGGCTGCCAATCTCCATATCTAATACTAAGACCAGGCTGCCCAGGCCTCCATCCAATCTGGCCTTGAACACCTGCCTTTTCTCCAGGCTGAACAAGCCCAGCTCCCTCATCCTGTCTTCATAGGGGAGGTGCTCCAGCCCTCTGGTCATCTTCGTGGCCCTCCTCTGGACTGCCTCCTACAGCTGTCTTTCTTGTATTGGGAACCCTGGACCTGGATGCAATACTCCAGATGGGTCCTCATGAGGGCAGAGTAGAAAGGGAGATCATCATCTTGTATACCGATCTCACGTATATTGTAAAAACCTACACCCTGCCCCCCAAGTACCCAAATCAAACTCAAAAATAATAAAGTAAAATAAAAAACAGGGTCTGAAATCGGTCAGCTGAAGTAAAAATATATGCATGTTAGCAACAGGCAACAAAACCTAAAAATTAACAATGGACAAACACCAAATAGTGCTAATCAAAACCAATCAAAATGATGTAAGAAACACTCTAAAGCATGATTTTAATACAACAAAAAACCTTAAAAGTTGAAAATTTACCTCTGACACATCTCAGTTCTCAGTACAACTGTCTTTAAGCAGTAAATTCAATGCATTGAAAAAGCATTAGAGGTTTACAACAAGCAAAAGATCATGTGGAAATAAGCTTTTGAGGTGATTGAGTTTCAAAGAAGTTCACAAATTATTCAAGCAAGCACTTAACTATATAGAAGCTCAAATGTACAACAGATTTATCTAAGTAAACTGAGTACATAATTTCCCTGGAGTAAAAGGCAGACTTCATCTTCCCATAAGAAGATCAACACAAACCAGGAGTCATCAATTCATTTCCAAAAGCTTTTACGTAAGATTACAGTAGTAAGCAGTTGTTACCTACACCTTTAAAAGAAGCATCAAAATACTATTATTCGTAAAGACAGCCCAACGTGAGCTTATTTACTGAATCTTCTTCACTCAGTGGCACTGAAAAATATGCCTGAAATTCACTGTAAGAAAAAAGAACTTAAAAGCGATAACAAGAACATCTAAAAATGTCTCCTCCCTTTTTATAACTGAACACAACATAAGCATGACAGATTTCATGCAAGTAATAAAATTAGACACAATAAATTGCAAAGCTGCATTAACTGTTACAGTGATTCCTTCATTCCATCAATTACAAGAGAAAGCCAAGCCCATCTTTTATAGGTCAATCAAATTTTTTTTAATCAATAAAATAAATTCACCAATACTGTTTCTGTAACTGAACCATCCCGTTTGAGAGCAAAACACAGAATTTACTTTAGCAGTTTTATCATAAAAGGTTCTCAATCATCTGAAGTTGCTTTTGACACACCGAAGTAACAGGAAACTTGAAAATACAAACCTCTTTCTTTTCTGGAGGTCTTTCCTTTAGCTGTGACAAACTTCTTTTTCACCGATTGAGGCTGAGAAGAAGAATGCTCTCTCCATCTCCGAAGTTGGAAATTAATAAATTTCCACATCATAAATGCTTGAGCCAAGCAGATGGAGGCCAGCACGCTGATTCTGAAAAAGAAACACGTGCAGGTTTAGCAGTAAGTTCATCTTGTTGAAAGAATAAAGGAAAGCAGAATAGCACATCATACAGTTTTTTTGTGTATCAGAAACATTTTACTGTCTCCTCCAGTGCAACAGAGTTGTTCTTTCTGGACTACACATCAGTAAATGTTGCTTGCTTGTCTGATTTTCCCCTCCTCCTCCTGAAGCCCATTTTTCGAGAAGCAAGAGTTAGTGGGCTTAACACAGCTGAACAAAACTGGATATTTACTAAGAGCAAAGACTTTGTACTTCCATCAAAACTGAAAAACACTAAGTTTCTTTTCCGCTTTCTCCTTTCTCTAACACTCACGGTACCCATCACCTGAACACAGGTCCTCTAGTTCTGAATAGTTAGACTGTAGGGTACTGTGGACACTGGCAATGTTTTAATAAATTTCTTTTAAGCATTTAATTCATAAAAAGGCTGACAGGTTGGCTGAACCAACCACTGCATCAGATAGCAGCAATAGAAGTCATAATAAAGGCAGAAAAAGTGGTGAAAATCTTCAACCAGATTCAAAGATGCTTGGATACGATGTCCAATTATCACTGCAATTATTTATAGCTCAATTTAATAACTTTAAGATGTGAGAGGCATCTCTACAGTTGGATATTCCTTTTAATCTTGTTTTATTTTCCTAACTCATAATCAGTTAAAGATTTCTCAGTGCCAGACTGTAAATTCTTCCATTCACTTTAACGTGCTTGACAAGCTTTCTTTTTTTTATAAGATAAATAAATAAAAATCAAAGCCATGCCCACTGATCCCATTCAGTAATACTAGCATTAACACTACACAGGTTTAACACAGGCTTACAATGCTTAGAAGCCATCCCAAGTTTACTGTACCTAACAGCTAGGATATTGAAGTTTCCAGTGCTGAAATTCAGCTGCTGATTTTCTGCTCTTGCCAGACCAAAGCCAAAAGTGAGGACAGAAAGAATCAAGGTGAGAAGCCTTCCCAAAACAAAAAGGACTGCCCACAGTGAAAATCTGCAAAGAGAAAGACCACAAACACTATATGAATTCTCAGCACAAGTACTAACAAGGCAAATATTTACTCTTAACTCTAAGAACTCATCTGAGAGTTAAGAACTTGACTCAATTATTTTTCACTTGTCCTAATCTTTTTTCAGTTACCACAGAAGACAAAAATTAAGAAACGCCTCACCTATAATTTTTTTCCTACAAACCAAAACTTTGTCCTGAAAATTATTTTTAACTCAACAGAAAGTGCCTACCATGACTATCAGGACATGAGTGTGTTATGAGTTTATTTAGAACTGACTGCATTAGCAGCCCAGGCTGTTGCCTCCTCTACAAGACCTGTACCTGGAAAATTTTTTATTTTTAATAAAAGTAGTATGAGATTTAACATCATTTTATATAGCTACTAACATCTACTTGTATAGGAGAATAAGTAAAAATAAATAAATAAATAAACAAAAATATAAAGGATTTTTTTTTAGTTTGGAGGACGGCAGCCTCTAAGGAAATGCAAGACAACCTTCCCTGTAATTCTGGCTTCTGCTTAGTTAAAATGCACGAGGTTTGCAAGACAGAGGTTACACGAATTTGAAAACTGCTGACTACTTACCCTTTCTGGTATCTTTCATCACTGAAGTAGAAAAGGCGAGATATGTGGAAAAGAAATTCAACGAAGTAATGCAATACCAGGAGAACAAGTCCAAGGTGGGTCAGACTATTAAAACAAATGTAACAAAACGTTTAAATGCGTGTTCTATTTTAGGACAGTGAATGAAGGCAGTAAAACATTACTTACTTCAAAAGATAGGCTCCAGCAATATGAAATAGATAAAGTCCAATGTAGACAATTTGGCGAAAGATATCCTCCTATTGAAAATAAATAAATAAATATACATTACACACAATGCTATATGATGTTACAATACAGATTGCTTCTTAGTCCTAGAAATTGTTATCTTCTCAGCTACCCCATGTGGCCTGTTTTGGCACTGAGTTACTGAACCTACCCCATCTAATTCCACGCCACTTACTGCTTACTTACCAGTAACATACAGTATTTTTGACATACACTTTTGTGAGAAAATGCATTTGAAAATGCTTTTCAAAAGGTAAATTTAGTTCTTTGTTCTTATCTGTATTTTATTCTTATCTGAACTTGTAGCAGTTATTACAATACATAATTGGTATGAATTATTATGTCTCCAGATAAACTGCTGTAGTTTGACTTGTTTGCTGCCATTCTGATTCTGTCAGATCGTTACAGGAATAGAGTAAAAGTCTACGAACCAAAAAGAAATTTCAACTGCTGTTATGCACTTCAAAAAATTCAAGATCACTCCTGATTTTGGTGCACTGTTGGCAGTGAACAGAATAACATTACTAAGCAGTGATACAAATACAACTGTGAAAAGAAAACTCACTGAAGTGTACTAGGTCACAGTATGAGTGTTCATTCTGAAATGGTAGGTAGAACATACTCATGTATGCTCAAGAACTCCAACTTTTTAAAAGATTCCTTACACTCCAGGTAAGGGCTTTCAGTTTTATCCTACATGCACGTAAATTCAACCAACCAAAGAAACACAAGAAAACCTCCTAAAAATGTCGTCTTTGAAGATCTACTCTACGTTCCCAATACTTTACTTCAAAGCTGAAAAAGCACAAAACGAAATACCTGTTACAACACCTAACAACACAGAGAAGGAATATAGTTAAAAACCTACTCCAAGTAATCCCAAAGAAAACAAAAAACAGATTATGCCACAGAAAATACAAGTGTACTCACTACAAACACTCTGGTTCTCCAAGTACCACCAAAACAAGACTTTTGCACTTTATCTTCGGAACAAAGGTAACATTTAAACAGCCTCAGCTGCCTGCTTACATAAACTGTCAGAATTAAGGCCTAATGGAATAACTCAGGTGGAGTTATCCACCACTACACAAAAAGCAGAGTTGATAACCCTCATATTTTTCTTTTTTAAATGTCACATGTAGAAACAACTGGACCTGAGCAAAAGAAGCCAATTCCTGCATGAGAAGTAAGGCAGTGAAGTCAAGACAGGAGAGGTGAAACTGTGATAAGGGGGTGTCAACTCGAAACTTGATAAAGTAAAACAAATATCCTTAAAACTTAACCTAAAAGCTAAATACCCAGATGACCAAACAAAATACTGCTCTTAAGCATACAGCATTTCTGCTACTTCCTGGCAGCTTTCTTAAAGTCATATTAAAACAAACAAAAAACAGAACCAACCAATACTTAAATATTAATTCAAATTCTAGAGATATCACTATCCCAGTGTGGCAGTATTGAAGCATCAGCTGAAATACCTGCATAACATCACTGCTGATACTGCAATCAGCGTGAAAGCATCTCATTACTACTTCCCCAAGCCTGCTCTAAGCCCTGGAACAAAGACGTGTGGTTACCTAACATACATTTCATTTCCTTGAATGAAGCAGAATCCTGACAGCAGAAACTCAGTCTAATCACAGAGCAACAAGAGAAGAGTTTTTAAAAGGAAGCTGTGCGTGCAAAAACAGCCTGAGCAAAGGACATGTCAAGAACCTATTTATGTTGGTCAAGAAAAGCAAAAACTGTGCTACAAAAATCTACAGTGAAGTCAATGTTAACAGTTAAATTCTGAGAAACACAGTGGACAAAACTCTCATGTGGCAAAGATGCTGTTCACTACAGTACTAAGTAGAAATTCTGCTGAGGACAGTGGTATTTACAACAAATCCCAGTAGTTAATATTGCTTGGACTTAGCACATTATTCACTGCTTCTATTCAATACCTGTATTGTGATTCCTGAAGCCATTCTGTATTTCAATGAGATTATTCAGACAAGTAATTATAGGAAACAAGAAAAGATTCTGAAACAAAAAAAATCTCCCATTCATTTGTTCAAAGGAAAATTCAAGTTCCTTTAGCAGATGGAATATGCTACTGATTTGTATTTACACAACAGACACACAGTGATTTTACTTCAGAAAAAGTTTTTACTTTCAGTGAAAACAAAACACCTGCTTCTCACATGTACATCAGAACACCAAAATTCCAATAAGGAAAAGCTTAAGTACACAGATAAGAAAGGGGTTGGAAATGTAGGGTAACACACTTTCCCAAAGAGACAATCAGTCACTATTCGAGCTGCTTTGCTTGGCGTTCTTTCCATTTACATTCTGAACTTACTTTTTTAGTTTTCTGGAAGTACAATTCTGGGAAAGCATGAAACCAGTATGCCAACTGTAAGATGTAGAAAAACTTCATTTGAAACCTGTACAATACAGCAAGAATTGAAGAATATTACTTTCTCTTCACAAATTTAAAAGGTTCCAGAAACTTTCTAGTGAATATATTTAATTGCTATCTCTAAAGAGAAACAGAGATCCTTGTTGCCAGTCAGCTTTGTTCTCAGAAAGATCAAATAATAAAATTCACCACAGCTTCATTTTATAAACGAACAGCCTACAGAAAGATTAATGCATACCACCGACTGACAGAGATTAAAGCTTCTCTGTCAATACAAACAAAAAAATACACCAGTGACAAACTTAATTTCAGCAATTTCTATGCAATTTGTACATGACTTCAAAATGCCAACACCCCTGTCCTCCCCCAGATCCATCTTTCAAGGAAGAGGCCTTACGGAATCAGAGTGTGTGGGTAGTCCCTCCACAGAGAGGTTGGATCTGATATATAGTTCTCCTAGAAAACAAAAGCACAGCTTCTGAAGTCACACAGTGTTGCTGTTTCCTAGTTAGAAATAATGAGTGGACACACACACATGTATTTTTATACATCTAATGTGTGCACATATAAATACTGATACAACTACACACAAGTAAAAGCTGCAGATTGATACATTTCCATTTACAAAACTAAAACAACAAAACACAACTGTATTAGCCTAAAAGGGGAAAAAAAAAAAGGAACAAAAAACAGTTCAAGCGCTCATTGAAGAAAAGATTCCTTCTGAGATGGAGGTTATTTCAACATCACCACAGATAAAGCCTTCCCTTGTAAAATACTGACAAGCTTTGAGCTTAACTAAGAGAAGAAAAGTTTTTTTTAGGAGTCATTGTGCTACAGAAAAAATTATACTCTACCTTTTTTTTGAAAATTTTAAGTTTCTATAATCACCATTAGAAAATGAGCTTTCACCTTAAATAGGTTACTCCTGCAAGGGAAGAATAATTCAGGAGCTTACAATGAACCAGATACTTCTCCGTAAGCATCTGTGTAAGTGGGAACAAGAGATGGCTTACGCCTTTCTTCTGAAAGCAGAAACTGGGGTGAGCATGAACACAGCCCAGTGCTACCAAAGGGCATGGCATCTGACAGGGCACGCTCACCTAAGCCTACAGCAACTTGCCCACTGCCCATTCCCTAGGCTGCCAAAATGCACTGAATAAATAATATATTAAACGTTTATTTTACAATAATGAACCAACACAGAAAAACTCCGTAGAATGAAGTACCCTAATAGAGTTTAAAAGTCACATTTTATTCATTAAATACCAAATTCAATTTACTGAGACAGAGCAACAGTATTGCTACTGGACTTCACAGTAAGTTTTGACACAACTTACACAGAATTCTGAAACCTGCCCTGCTTTAATATTAAAATCAACTAAAACCAGAATAAGCTGAAAACTTATTGATCTTGCTAAGTTGCAGTCTCATAAGAAACACAAGAAGAAGTGTACTTACAGAGACAAGAATACTTGTGCCCCAAACACAGGAGAAAAGGTAGAACGCGCTAAGTTGTCCAGACTCATTGAACTTGCTATGCTTTGTTTTGGAAAAGTGCATTTTCCTGTTAATTTTCTGAAACGAAAGTCTACTGTTATTTACATGTTCTTGTATTCAACATTAGCTGTTACCTGAATTAGAACATCTGAAAGTTCCAATGAATGTCTTAGCATTTTAAAGGTAAATTTTAGCATTAAAGTTTTTAAGTTAACAGTCAAAGTCTAATCTATTATCTTGATGAAAGGAAT
The DNA here is from genome assembly GCA_035772895.1 of Perdix hodgsoniae. Lineage (NCBI taxonomy): Eukaryota > Metazoa > Chordata > Aves > Galliformes > Phasianidae > Perdix > Perdix hodgsoniae. Next base: position 1,792,572 of record JAPSGF010000011.1, read on the forward strand.
TAGTATTTTGTACTTACATCCAATACATACTCCTGAATAATAGCGTGTATGATTATTGCTACGAGCATATAAAAGAAAATTGTAGCCAAGTCTTTGATGCCATAGTGATAGAGAGAGATTGTTTCTGCAGATTGTTCTTCTAGAAGACAGAAACAGAATTAACTGTTAGGCACTGATACAGTTTTATTGCCAATAAGTTTGTTTCTTAAAGTAAAACCTTTCAGGCAAAAGTCATTTGTTGTCAGCTGAACAAATATAAGTCAAATTAAACCACCACCCTGAGCTAGGTCACTAGACTCCATTTACAGTAATCTTCTCCATCGCATCAGAAACTCAATTTGATTTTGGAAGAATGTAATATAAAAATGGAAACTTAAGTGCACTTAGGAAGCTTAGCCAAATGCACTGAAAGGGAACTATAAAAATATGTTAAACTATCAACCCTCCCCCCCTCCCCACACACTAAGTAGTACAGATCATCACTTGCATAACCAGAGTAAGAACATGAACTTATTAACCACTGAGACTGGGTTTCAGGATTGAGAATGAACCCAGCAGAGCAGAAACATTTCCCTTAATGCAACTCTTTGAAAGCTTTACCAATAACAATTTATGTGAAGCCCTTAGAAACTCTTTACTGTCCATCTAAACTCAGTAACTTATCCTCAGTTTAGGGCATACAACACGTTAGCGGTGTCTGAGGATATTACCCTATGACTAACCAAGCACCTGCAAAGCACATACCTGTGGCAGGAATGGTAACGTTATACTGAAGAGTGACGAAAATGACAGCTGCTTTTGCTGTAATCTGAAAAAGAAAACAAAGAAGTGCTGCAGAATCTTGCTGACATAAACTATTTTAAACTGAAAATGTTTACCCCCAGTTTTAGTGCTCTTCCCCAAGCATGTCTGCTCCTCCCAAGAAAACAACCTACTCTCATCATCATGCCACTTCATCTGACTTTCTGAAGGTAAAAGAGACCACGTGTTCTCTGTAGATTTGTTTACAAAAAAATACCCTCAAAAATTCCTCTTTGTGAGGGACAGCAAGAAAAAACAAAATTCACAACAGAAGAGAGAAGCAGAAAATGTTTGTTCTGAAGTCTTTTCTGGGCAGGGAGATGATACAGAATCACAGAATCGTAGGGGTTGGAAGGGACCTCCAGAGATCATCGAGTCCAACCCCCATACCTTCAAAGAACAAAACAAAAGCAGCAATTCTTGTTCATCAATAACAATTTTCAAGTGAAAGGCATTTTGCTACCTAAAGATAACCCACTAGATTATTATTATGATTCTAAAGAAATTGGACTTTTTTTTAATTTTTATATCTTTTTCACTGAAACAAGCACACCGTAAACTAGGAGGTTTTTTTTCGAACCCTCTTTGTGCAACTTCTGGAAACCCAACTAATCTGCCAGAATTGGTTTCACTGCTCAGGACTTGTTATCTGTAGAAGGAGCCTCCAGAGGACTCACACCACCAGCCAGTTCCGACATGCCATACCAAGGCTCACTCAGCTAACGCTGTCCAGCTGAGCAACAGCAAGGCAGTACCTAAAGGGCGCCTATAAACAGGAGGGGAGTCAACTCTTTATGAGGGTAGATAACTACAGGACAAGGGGAAATGGTTTTAAGTTGAAGGAGGGAAGATTTAGGTTGGATGTCAGGGGGCAGTTCTTTACAGAGAGAGTGGTGAGGTGCTGGAACAGGCTGCCCAGAGAGGCTGTGGATGCCCCATCCCTGGAGGTGTTCAAGGTCAGGTTGGATGGGGCCCTGGGCAGCCTGGTCCAGTATTAAATGTGGAGGTTGGCGGCCCTGCATGTGGCAGGGGGGTTGGAGCTTCACAATCCTTGAGACCCCTTCCAACCTGGGTCATTCTGTGAATCTGTGAAAGCAGCATCAATACTGTCCCATACGGGCACTAACGGTGGCAGGCGATTTCTAAGGCCTGTACCAAAGCATTTCA
>JAPSGF010000011.1:1794939-1909631 GCA_035772895.1 Perdix hodgsoniae
GCCCGCCCGCGGGGAGGCGGCGGCGGCGGCCCGGCGCTTCGCGGCCCCCGACGGCTGCCTCCCTCGGGCGGCGCTACGTGGCCGCGGCTGCCCGGCGGCCCGCGCTGGGCACGGGCCCTGCGTTGCCCAAAGCCGCCTTCGGTTTCGTTCTCCTCCGTCTCTCCGGCGGAGTTTAGTTTCCCTTAGGCCGCTTCTAGCTGGACGTCGGGTGAACCAAGGATGCCGTTAGGAAATGGAACTCGCTGGGTTTGTTATGGTTACGGTTAGGGCACTGCCTCAGGGTATGAACTAACAGCAGATTCCTGCCAGCCCATAGCCTGTAACAACACGCATCCAAACACCCTGGAATCCCAGGACAAGAAAAGTTATCCCATTAGAGAGGCAAAAAAAATCAACACAAAAAACCCTCTAAATCAGAAATATGTTATGGAGAAGAGACATCAAAGGCCTGAGAATAAAAACAAACAAAAAAAAACACACAAAAAAACCAACTGCCCCAAAACAAAAGCCTGTTCTTAATTTAAAAAAGATATACATGAGAAAGACCAGCACAGATGGAGGAAAAAAAAAGGGAAGGCAAATAAAGGTGTCCTCAAAAGGTCACCTCTTCCCACCCAAAAGGTTATACTACTTTTACTAAGGCTTTCACCTGACAGATGCTCCCACTAGAGAACAGCCTCCAGAGTAACTGGTGGCTGAAGCTGAGTGTTGTCAGCGTGGGTTCTGGCTTGCCAAAGCAGAGTGCACACCACATCCAGACCATGACCAGCTTTCTGAAGGCCACCTGCAGATATAAACTAGATTGATGTTCAGGCTCAAGCATTGAATCAAGTCTTTCCAGAACCAGAGCTACACTACAATAAATAAAATCTGTGAAGACGCTCAGAAGCTCTGTAAAAATATATTAAATCACGGAGACAGGAATACTCAGTAACTGGAGTCTGGGATACTTAAAATACAGAATCAACTACTGTAATTTTTTTTCCTTTTTTTTTTTTTTAAATATATGAAAGCAGTTCAAATTGAACGAGCATTCCTGTTTCAGTACTAATACATTTTTTTTCAATCTTAGGAATCCCTCCATCTCTTGGCCATGTATTTCTGTAAGGAACATTATTTCAAAAAATGATGATGTGAAAGTAGATCCTCAATTGCATTCCACATTGTTACAGATGTAATATAATGCAGAAGTGAAGTACACTGAGTTAGGATAAAAAAAATTCTTTTTTCAATGTACTCTTGAATTTATTTCTCAACTCTAACCTTGAAAAAAAACAAGTCCATAGAACTTAGGGAATGGGATTTAACTATCTGGGATGGGACATCCTTCTTTTCAAGCAATCAGCAAATGCTCTGAGTGGATGGCTACTGTCTTCCTCTATAGGCACACAGATCATCTTGGTTTCAACTGGCTTTTTGTGTTTATTGATACTAACCGCTACACTGAAAAGGAAAATAAAGCAATCCATTACCTCATCTGAGTGTTTTCCACACATTCCTATTATTGGAGATCTCTTCTGCCATGTGATGTTTCTTATGGTTGCTTTAGGCAAAGTGTTATGATCTGAAATACCTGTCAGTCCTCAGTCTACTACCTGCCAATGGGCTGTTGGTCTAAGTTTGCCAGCTTTTGTCCCTGCTTTCCAGATAATGAAATACTACACTTCAAAATTATCTTAGGAAGAAAGTCTGAAATCTATTTCAGGTTGGAAGATTGTGGGGGATTTAGCAGTAACCATATTACTGCACCTGACGTAACAGATACAGACAGAACAATGCCCTTCCTATCTGGGAATCTTTGAATAGTCAATTATGCTTAACAACATACTCAAGAAAGATATTTCTTAAGAAATATAAACTTAGCAAGAAGCAGAATGGGAAACTTGAAAATGTTATACCTACTGTCAAAATGATTTCCTAGTTCTTAAACCTAATAACCTACATTTCTGTGTGCTACATCTCAGGACAGCATATTAAAACTACCCAATTTAGTACTCCTTCAAGATTCTGTCCCCAGCTGTTTACAAAGATAATGCACTGAACAACATTTGCCCTTCCATCTTGATGAGACAGAAATTGCACCTTCTCCTGTTTTTATTCTCAGTCCCAAATAGATTCTGCACAGACTAATGGACTCAAGGCAGGGGTTGGAAACAGGCTGATCCTCATTTTTATACACACGTGGCTTATAGCTTGCTGTCCCATTTTTAAACAAACCTAAAATCTCATAGCAAGGAATGCTATGACTTGTGCAATGTCACAGATGCAAGTATATGTCTTAGTAAAGCAATCTCTGCTTTTAATATTTCAGAGACACCATATATATCACAAAAGAAAACTCAAGTCTGATCAAACTGCTATTTCCCTCATCTTTCATGAACTTTAGGTGTTAGCTGCATCACAGCATGGAATATGTAATGCAGTTCTTTGCATCACAACTCTTTCTTCACTATCTGCAATTTAACTCCGTTCTGAAGAGTTTTCCATAAACACAGCCAAACAGAAGAAAATGGTTCAGTGACATTTTGGATGCCAGTAGAACTTCCTTAGCTTGGAAGGTAACGAGACATCATCACTTCATACCAAACCCTACTGTGTTTTAGGTTCTCAGGCTTCCCACCATGACAAAACGGTGGCATTTCACTTAATTTTCTCTTCTCCTGAAGCAAAAAGCCATAATTATGAACAAATGTTATCAACTTCATCAGATACTGGTAACTATTAAGCTATGCCTCCTAAAAACACCCAAACATACACACGTTCCACAAATAAAGATACAGGATTGAACTTGAAAGGTTCTCAAGAATTTTCAAGAACGTATATTTGTCTTTAGTACCTTTAAACATCTCTTTAAGGTTGGACCAGCATTAAAAAAGTGAATCAAAAACATGTTAAATGCGCAATATAATACAAACATTTCTATATTATTCTGGAAGAAGACACAAAGCTGAAGTTTAAATTAATCTTCAAACATATTTTACTACACTATACAGTATCTTACAATCAAAAACAACCTTCAGTTAAAATATTTGTTCTTTAAATGGTGTTAGTAATACGATTCTAAGCTTGTTATAAAGTGATAGAAAAACATAACCTCATATTGTTTACAATATATATTTCAATTTAAGTAGCTTTTTAAACACATTCTTGCAGGAACTTAGAAGATATAGAATTAAAGTCTGCCCTAACACTGTGCATGTTTTGACATTAATTAGGTGAAGTTAATGATCCTTTAAATTTCACAGAGATGGTGTTTCCATGAGCAAACAGATATATCTGGAAGTACTCTCAGTTAAAACACACTGCAGTGAGCTGCCAGCAAAAACGTGCACAGACAGTTACATTATGGAAAAGAACATGAAAAACAGTAATTCCACTTGTTAGCAAAAATTGGTTGTTTTTAGAATTTACAGAGAAGTTGCCTCAGAATCACTTTTTGAAAAGCACGAAAGCAGCTTAAATATCTGATCTTTGTTCTTTTTACCACATATTAGTTTTTACACTCCCCAATTTATAAAGTTTAATAAACATCACTTTTAAATCGTTAGAACCTAAAAACAAATGAAAGACTTTTACTTCACATATTGTCTGAGCTCATCATTCTCCTTTTTCATGCAGCAACCACGCAGACTGAAAATGCTCTCGAGCAATCTTGTGTAAGCTACAAATTGTTTCTCCATCTGAAGCTGGGAGATGCATCACGTACTGTTAAGATAAAGAAACCAAATTAGTCACAAGCTAACACTTAGATGCTACGTATAAGCAACAGACTGTCTCAATCTGCACATATGTGCATGTTTGTATATGGCATTTTTGTTGGAAGATCGCCAGGTTGGCTACTGAAATGCTTTCCTGCAGGCCAGTGCTGAATTTTAGTGGAAACTGATAAACACTGACTGTTTCACAATGTAAGTTCTAGTGATATTAATGAAAAGAAAAAAAGGGTTTAATAATCCTGCAGTTATTAACGTTCAGGATATTAAAATTGCTAGACAGTAATAAATTTGAGGTAGAGGAACACTTCTTGCATTTTGTGACATTTATGAACTTGAGAAGTGCACTGTTAAATTTATACCAGTTAAATTATTTTTTATCTCTTCAACTGTATTTTAAGAACTTGAAACAGTGACAATGTTCCAAATATGGGAGAGTTTACATGTATGTATCATGCAGTGATCCTCTGTGCAAGGCATTATTTTTCTGTCTAAAGTGAGAAAAACAAATGAGTAAAAGCCATTCTCACTCCTAATTGAAGCTATAAAAATTACGTATCCATATAAACTGCAATCCCTAGGATGAAGTGGTAAATTAATGACTGTGGCAGGAAGTATATAGCCATAATCTGCATGGAGCAGCTTTCAGGTAACAGTGGAATATGCCTGTCTTATTCATTATCGATAACAGCACGTTTCCTTTGAGATAACATTTTGTGAAAATTAAGCAAACAGCAGTTTGCCTACAGCACCTCTATTCCATCACAATAACAAAAACTGAAATACTGTAAATCAGACTACACGTAAAGTGAGTACGCAAGCCTTTGTATGCTACGCGTTAAGAACCAACAGAATCACTTTTCCTTAACAGATGTGCTTAATTTGAACTGAAAAATCAGCAATGGTCACATGATGTTAACTGCGTATCACAGGTCCAGGTCTAAGCTCATATTGAAAAAGTTAGCAACTATTTTCTAGGCTGTAGAGGTCAGCACATAGATGCCTCAAGTTTTCTGATGAGATGGCTTTCTTCCTTGTCTGTGAGCATGAAATGAGGATCAAAAACCAAAGCACTTCTCGGGCTCCTCAGAAAGCAAGAGAAGGCAGCAAAATCATGTAAAAGACCCATAAAATTATTAAATCAGTTATATTCTAGTTACTACAACTCTCTGATGTCTTCAAGCAGATGCTACTTTGTGAACGGGTATCTGACTGAAGCTCCTTATTTGCTATCTCTTCAGCCTTCAGAGGTGAGCACCCTTCTGAGGAAAATGTGTCCACCAAGTAACTTTGAGAAATTAATTCCTCATCATTCAAGATACATACACACAGCCTACTGTATGAAAGGCTCCAATTCTACTGCTGAAAAAAAGTTAATTTATCCACTACTTCATCTAAACATAAAATGCTGTTGCTTGAGCTACTCCAGCAGTAAAAGGGAAGAGATAAGTTCAGTCAACAGCATCTGATACCCTGGAGGAACTCTGTGTAGCCAGGTTGGAGAAGTGTGTAGGTTTGTGCTCAATAAGGTGCGTCAACAATCAAGAACTGAAATCAGATTTAAAAGTTGGTGCAGTGCCAGTCGGTGAGCTTACACGGCATTCTGAATGAAGTATGCATAAAGATACTATATTTAAACTTTGATAAAAACAACTGTGTTTGCATGTTTGTAGTTCGTTTTCTTGGAATGAATATCATGTTATAATAATAACAAAAATTCATTCTCAATTTTTCAATCAGTACTGAGCCTACCAGATGATTAATTATTAAAATAAACAGGACATCTACAATTGAAAAAAAGGCACCAATTTCACATTGCTTGCATTGGTAAATGATGACAATTTTGAACAGATAAAAATGTTCATGTAATTGCTTAATTGTGGACAGTTCTGAGTGTACTTATGTAATGTACAGAAATAAATATTTTCCTCAGCTCATAGATGAAAGTGCTTCCAATTGCTCCCGCCATTACAGAATTAAAATACTTAATTTTGTTCACTAAAGGCAATAATGTAAAAATAATAAACTAAATATAGTCGCTCTGCTTAAGTATCGTGTTAATCAGAAAATGGAAAAAGTAACTCTGTCTGATTTTAACCACCCCCAGAACACACATCTACAACAATGCAGAATGCACAAAATTCAATCCCATAGAATGCTATGTACATGCATATTTAGGTATAAGTTTCAGAAGATGCACAGAGGTATAAACTCTAGCACTATGAATATATTACATGTTAAGTTTTAAATAAAAATTTAAAGCTCTATGCATTGCAGTGATTGGTACTTTGAGCATGTCACATGTTATAAAATGTTTTCTATGAGTACAGATACATCAAACAACCATAGGCTTTTTATACCTACTTCAAATTATCTGAATGACAGCTGCTGTGTGATGCGTAAAATGCAGCTTATCTCTTCTTCCTCCCCTCACTCTGGAAACAGAATCACAGAATGGCCAGGGCTGGAAGGGACCTCAAGGACTATGAATCTCCAACTCCCCTGCAACAGGCAGGGCCACCAACCTCCCCATTTAATACTAGACCAGGCTGCCCAGGGTCCCATCCAATCTGGCCTTGAACACCTCTAGAGATGGGGTATCCACAACCTCTCTGGGCAGCCTCTTCCAGCATCTCACCATAGATACACAATCATAGAATCACAAGGTTGGAAAGGATTTACAAGATCATCTAGTCCAACCATCCTCCCATTACCACTGCTACCACAAGCACTAAACCAGACCTTGCAGCTCCTCATCCAGATGCCTCTTGAACTGCCAGGGATGGCAACTCCACCACCTCCCCTGGCAGGCCATTCCAGTGCCTGACCACTCTCTGAGAGAAAAAGTTCTTCCTTAAGTCCAACCTAAACCTCCTCTGGTACAACTTGTGGCTGTTTCCTTATGTCCTGTTTGTTGCCTGTGAGAAGAGGCCAAACCCCTCCTCATCACAACCTCCCTTCGGGAAGTTGTAGAGTTCAATGAGGTCTCCCCTGAGCCTCCTCTTCTCTGGATTAAACAATCCCAGCTCCCTCAGCTGCTTCTCACAAGATTTGTGCTCCAGACTCTTCACCAGTTTCGTTGCCTTTCTCTGGACACGCTCCAGGGCCTCAGTGTCTTGTAGTGTGGGGCCCAAAACTGAGCACAATACTTGAGGTGCAGCCTCACCAGTGCTAAGTACAGGGGGATGATCACCTCCCTGCTCCTGCTGGCCACACTATTTCTAATGCAGGCCAGGATGCCGTTGGCCCTCTTGGACACCTGGGCACACTGTTGCCTCATGTTCAGCCAAGCATCAACAAACACCCCCAGGTCCCTTTCCTCTTCACAGTCATCCAGCCACTTGTCCCAAAGCCTATAACGCTGCATGGGGTTGTTGTGACCGAAGTGCAGGACTCGGCACTTGGCCTTAATAACTACTCATAGTAAAGAATTTCCCCCTGACATCCAACCTAAATCTTTCCTCCTTCAACTTAAAACCATTTCATTTCCCCTTGTTGTCCTGCAGTTATCAACCCTTTCAAAGAGTTGATTCCTCTCCTGTTTGTAGGCTCCCTTTAGGTACTGAAAGGCTGCAATAAGGTCACCCCACAGCCTTCTTTTCTCCAGGCACAACAAGCCCAGCTCCCTCAGCTTGTCTTTGTAGGGGAGGTGCTCCAGTCCCCTGATCATCTACACAGAAAATCAGAATGGAAATGACTACTCTTACATCCCACCATCCCCAACTTACACACTTTTCCTTCTTTTTCCAACTTCTTCAAGTGGACTATGAGGTTGTTTTCTGCTGCTAGAAGTAAATTTTCAGGAATGTCCTAATGGAAACACAAACATATGTTTTGTATTTGTTTAAGTATCTCCCAAATATGTATTTAATACATTGATATTGTTTATTAATATAGCTGATATTGTTTATTAATATAGCTTTTCCTCTTCTAACTACTGTGTTGCACATGTAGTTAGCTATTCAGTGACTAAAACCTGAAATGACTAAATTAATTTCAAACCATTTAAACTGCAGACTATAACACATTTCTGATTACTGTGCCCATTTTTTGCATCACACATTTTAATCATTCAAGCTTTGGCCATCTCTAAGACTGTATTCCTCTGAGCTTGGTCTACACTGGGTTGTCAGTATAGCTAAGCATTTTTCCACAGGTTGTAATGACAAAATCAAAGATGTATTCCTCCACAGACACTGATTACTTCTATTTCTTAACAATACTTGCATGGATATTAATATTCTTTAACAACTAGCATCCATAAATGTGTGAGCAATTTAAAAATACAGCTTCAGGAGGACAAAGCGTGTCTTAAAATTCTGCACTGCTTCGTAAGTAATAACCAATAATATTCCTCAAAATTCCCTTCTGCTGCATTATCTTCATATATATAAAACTTTCTTATAAAAGATTTAAAAAGTTCTTCTCCAAAATCTGAAGGAAGAAACTCCCCAGAAACTTGGCTCGATAAATTGTGAATCTCTAAAAAACTTTGAATAAAATATACATACAATATGCATACAAAAAAAAAACCAACACACAACATACTCTCAATTTTCTTTAGTTAAATCTAAAAAACTTCCATCAATAATTACCTTATACACTATCTTTACAAGCTCTGAAGATGTATATGATTTTCCAGCGTTCTTCTGGAAAACATTCAGAATTTGCTCTTCACGTGCATTTCGGTGAGAAATGTATCCTTGAATTCTAGCATTTGCATCACGGACGACTGGGCCATGACCTAAATTGAAACGGATGCACCAGAATACTGTTACTTACATTTGGATTTAAGAATGCTACAGAGTAATTGACTCATTCTTATATAAACTTTGGTAGGCTTCAAGAAAAGTATGAGAGGAACAGCACCTGTATGTATCACTCTGAGCATCCTTGGTGCAAAACAACAAGATGCTCTTCACACTTTGCATTTTTTTTTTTTTTTTCACATAAAGAGATTGAAATTAAGTTTGAGTGTCTTCATCACAGCCTGCACTTCAATAGGATTTGGATGGAAAAGGAGAATTAGGAGATCTCAAAAGTCTGAATGTGCAAAGGCAATGCTTTTGATAATAAAAAAAAAAAGACTACTTCATACTGCTTAATAAAAATACAGAAAAAAAAGTTTACTGCATAGATTTGAAAGATGAGAGATTATTATATTACATATGCTTGTCTCACCCTCTACAAAGGATACTGGTATTGATTTAAGTTGAAACTGGTCTCTGTAATGACAAAGACTCACATATTGTACTACCATTCCTGTAACAAACACCAGGCTTCTTATATCTTTACCTTCATATATAATCTAAAGTAGCAGCATCAACTTCTGGTTCTGCCAGTCTAAACTCTGTCATTTTTTTAATAAAACGTAACTTTTCTTTAAAAGTAAAATTATCTTCCCTTTAAAAATTATTGGTTACCATCCCAATTCGCTTCCTTTGATGCTCTTGGACTGTTTTTGAAAAATCATCATATTCTCGACTCGCAGTTTTGGGTTGACTGACCAAATAAATTTTTAGCTTTCAGGTAGTTTAAAATTATGGCTTATTTTACCCAAAGACAGGCATCTTATAGAAAAACAGCAAATAATTTTTCATAATCTGAATACCTGTATAAATAAATAAATAAAAACAACAAAGAAATCTATGCTTTAGCATGAGTCAAAAGTTTCTTAACTTGTACACTCACTTCAACAGACTTCAAGTAAAAAACTTATCAATAAAAGATATCATAGAATGGCCTGGGTTGAAAAGGACCACAATGATCATCTAGTTCCAACCCCCCTGCTATGTGCAGGGTCACCAACCAGCAGACCAGGCTGCCCAGAGCCACATCCAGCCTGGCCTTGAATGCCTCCAGGGATGGGGCATCCACAGCCTCCTCAGGCAACCTGTTCCAGTGTGTCACCACCCTCTGTGTGAAAAACTTCCTCCTAATATCTAGCCTAAACCTCCACTGTGTCAGTTTAAAGCCATTCCCCCTTGTCCTAAGCACTATCCACCCCTGTGAACAGCCGTTCCCCCTCCTGTTTATATGCTCCCTTCAAGTACTGGAAGGCCATAACGAGTCCTCCCTGGTGCCTTCTCTTCTCCAACCTAAACAAGCCCAATTCCCTCAACCTTTCCTCACAGGAGAGGTGCTCCATATGTTAAGGCCAGTATAAAACTGCACTGTCACACACATACTTAATTTTCATGATTTTGATTATATTTTATCTGAATTTATTTTTCCTTACCAAAAGAGTTATAAATATAACAGTAGCCCTTGTAAACATGTTGTCATTCATAAAAAAGGTTTCAATTTAGAACACCATTAAAATATACAGAGCAAGGACTATAATGTCAACTGTCTGTTCTCTTATATTCTCTAAAGACAAAACACACAATAAATTATTCAAGCACTTTAAGTACTTGAGTACTAAATGTCATAAAGATTGGAACTGAATTTAGGTTTGGACCTTTCAAACCCATAATTTTTCAGGGATAGCAACATAATTAACCTCGCTTAAAAAATATCTACATAAATTTGAAGTACTTCTGAGTATTTGAAGAAGATATCTTAAAATATAACTATATTTTCAAAAATAACTTAGACATTATGTTAAGACAGCCCCACATTTGAGATCTTTGTGTATCCCAGGTGATCACAAGTTTATTCTTATATCATCCTGTAAAGTAATATAGGTTCTCTTGTTTCATCCATGAGAAATGGAAGCAAGAAGGATAAAACTAAAAGAAAAGAATTGGCTCCTGAAGTCTTGCACAGATTTCTAACTACTGTGCCATTTCTTCTATGCCATCAAGTAGGAGTGTTTATTATTACAGGATAGGGAGCCCTCTGCTGGCCAAAGGGCCCTTTTCTGTTCCCAAGGATTCTCACCAATCACGAGCAGTAAAATACTGTAATGAGAACTTTGCCCGAAGTCATTTCAATGTGACAGAAAAACAATCTTCCGCTTTGGTTTTTACTATAGTACATACCAATAACATAAACAGTTGTTTTGGCTTGGCAATTATTTTGGCTTGGCAATAACTATCTTTTACACAATTGCACATCCATTTTATGATGTGTGGAAAAAGAAACAAAGTTATAAATCATAGTTATAAATCATACCAACACCTAGCTACCCATCAGTGAAAATGAGTAATACCCCACTGTCTTCCTAATTGCAAGCAGAGCATGAACTTATTTACAGCAGCACTGCAAACGGTTACAGATAAATAGGACAAAAATTCAACCTTGGTGAATGTGTAATCTAGATAAATAACGAGGAAGGAGAGTGGGACACAGCAGATAGAAGTGATAAACCAAACACAATTTGGCATTCATGGGGTTTTTGGAAAACAGAAATTCAACTAAAGGAAGATTGTGCTCCACAGGTTTTTAAGAAAAAAAAAAAGTAGAACATTTCATTTATTTCATTGATTGAGATCCAGAAGCTCAAATATTCTTGGTTTTACCACTAGTTTAGTCAATTACTACAAGTACTATTTATGTTTGCGTATCAGCCTCCACATTCATGGAATACATAGAATAATATTTTTCTTAAATTGTATTTTTAAAAAAATAGATCTAAGCATTTTTATGATCTTAGATCTTAAATATCTGCTGTATCTGTATTAAAAAAGAACACAAAAGAGATTTGGCTGTGTAGGCTAAACACAGTTAATGGACGTAGACAGAAATGAGAGTGTAGAAAGTCACTCCGACTAGTTGAAAAAGATGAAACAGAAGAGGTCAGAGAAATACCTGAGACATAAGTGAGAAAGAAAGTGAGGAGGTTAAACCTTTGTTACATCACACATTCTTAAAATCCATTCTTCTCAAATAGACACGTTGTTTATACAAAAAAATAAACACATCTTCCCCAAACCTTGGGAATAAGAGGGAAAAAATAAAAAGCAGAATTTTAGACTGAATCAATTAGCAATTTATTTTTAGAGTATGATGTTTGACTTGTTGGATCTTGTTCCTATTAAGCTAAGTCATTAGCTTAATTTGACAGTTCTGCAGTCTTCTAAGATGAATTTGTGATTAATCTGATGCAATGGACACACTCCTCTCTCAAAAAGCACTGCACAGTGGCTGAGTACAGGGGCTGCAGAGGACCAAAAGGACAACTATTCTTTTCTTCTAGGGTAACTGGTCATAGATCAGTTAATGAAAGAATAGCCAACTTCTTATATGATTCCAACAGTCAAAGATCCTGGCTTCTGTATGCTTTTAATGCAGAAAGAACAAGAATCACCCTCAAAGGAAGAAATCACGGGAAAGAAAACTGCTTGTCACTGTGAGATTTTTAAGTGTCATAGATGTCCAAGCAATTAACTCAGTTTAGTACCGGGCATACATTCAATACTGAACATGAATGGTTACATTAATAACGATGTTTAACTGTAAGAGTTGATACAGTAATAAATAAATAAAACATATATAATCAATACAGAACCACTAACCTGGATATATTAAATCTGGTTTCATTTGTAATAACATTTTCAAACTTTTCATGTAATCATACAGGTCTTCAATTACTGTTGTTCCTTCCCCTAAAATACAGTCACCAGAAAATATAGCATTTTCCTCTTCTAGATGTAAAGACATATGATCATCAGTGTGCCCAGGTGTATATAAAACTCTGTTTAAAGAAAAACAACAAAAAAGTTTAAGACTTTCATTCAGCAGTCATACAGAACTACCCTCATTTCCAGATGCTTAAATCAACACTGATAAAATCATACCTTTCCCAAGGAACCTACAGGAAGAATTACAAAAGGTACTGTGCCGAGAATTTCTGAAGGATCAGTGTAAACACAATGTTATTTTGTTTAATCTCAGTCCATTCACTTATACCAAATAGAGAACACAGATGACCATCTATAATGTTCTTTGTCTTAGTTAACACATCACAGAGGCAGTGCATTAGTGCAGCTGGCTACTCACGTAAAACTTCTCTTATAGAGGGTTTTACTGTGATAGTTTAAGAAAGAAAAAAAATGACAATTTATTTTCAGATTGAAAAGTTCCTGACATACACATTGCACTTGGCAAAAGAAAAGGGTGATGTTGCTGATTCTCTGAGAAATTCCTTGTACATTAACAGACGTAACACAAATAACGTTCTGTCTTCCCATATTTATTTTACCCTGAAGGCCTCATGACACAGTGGGCAGAACTGTAAAATACAAGGACTGGTTGTCTTTTAGCTCTTTTATGTGCAGGTCTTGAAATGTCTGAAAGGTACGGATTTAAGACACCACAGCTTGGTGAAGTACTGTGTTAAAAGACAGTTAAAAGACATATAGTAATCAGAGCTGCTAAGGAGCTGCACTACAGTTTTTGAAAGGCAGAAATCCTCTGATTCAAGCTCAGACCAGCATCACTGAGTTAATTCAACAGAATTTACTTGTCAATGGGATGCACAGAACTGGTGTCAAGCATGGCATATAAACTAATGCTAAACAGCCCCAGACACTTCAGCACAGGGCTGGGAGGCCAGAAGCACAGCACTGATGCAATGGCTATCGAATCTGGAATAGTGAGTGCTGTGGAAAGCAAATGAGTCATCACCCTGCCGAGGCAACAGAAAATCAGGTGAAAGGCTTTCCTAAAGGAACTTCACCGGGAAGTTTTAATATTAATATGCAAAAAAAATCAAACATGAATGAAACTAACACAGATTAGCATCCTCCTCGAAAAATTGAAAGTTGCTAACTAGAAATGAAATGGTGCTGACATTGTTGCTTTAGAACCAGCAGGGCATCCTTAGCCAGTTGAGATTACATGCCCTTAACCAAGTATAAAGGTTGGTTGCATGACTGCATACTTCGAAAAGTACCACCTCCAGTTCTGTTTGGAATCAAATTAGAATTTAACATTTTAATGCTAAATACTTAATGTTGTAATGTTTCCTTGAGGAGGATTTTATGATGTTCACAGAGATCATTATAAACATCACTAAAGTACCAATTTCACATCATAACTATGTATCTAAGAGTAAAGACAAGTTACATAAAATCCTGTGTTTTTTTCCCTCAGGAAATATTTCACAAGGAAAGCATGTCTCTGGTGAGGCCAAAGACTAAAAGCTGATTCCTCATAAGAACAACTTTTTTGCATAAACACACCCTGCTGAGTCATGCTAGGAAGTCTACATGGGTAAATGTTGGCAGGGTCAGATGTATGGATTACATATATGCACCAGATTTCTGAAGAAACAAATGATCAAACAAAGCTGCAGAAATTGCTGCTTACCTGAGTGTGGCTCCCTCTGTCTGTATCACATCCCCATCTTTAAGATATAAATATTTATGTCCTCCATCACCTATTATTTCTTCACAGTGAGGGACACGAGGAAGCTTACAGATGCGATATTCAGAGTCTATTTAAAGAAAGCAAAGAAAATAATGATTTGTATTTTGTCACTAACAAAGCTAATATCACAGAATTACTTATACTTTTTTGTAGATGTACTATAAATTATTACAATGTATGAAAGCAAATCTTCAGGTAAATAACAGTAACCAGTAATTCTATGTTTATAAAATAACTTTCTTCTAGAGCCAGAAACACAGAGTAGTGAAGGCTCTGAATTTTATATACCATACTCTGTACCAGCAGCAATTTTGAAGAGTAAAAAGCACGAGTGAAATTAATACATAACTACGTGTAAGTGAAATTCCAGTAATCATTACATTTTGAAAATGTTGCTCCTTATTGATTCATCATGAGCAAAAAAAAAAAGGTCTGTGAAATAGCATTCAAGTCCAACATTATGATTCACAGAAGCACTACTCAACATTTACCTAACACCAAATGGTTTGACATGAAACCTCCCTCAGCATCTTTTGTTCTAAATTGCGCATGCTTTGATTGCCTTGGCTACAGACAGCACACAATCCCAAAATTAGGCACTTATACCCCTTGTAAGTCTTAAACTTTAAGGAGTTAATAAGATTCTCACTAAGACATCCATGCTGGTTTCAGTATCACCAGAGCTTTTTTGAAGATATGCATCTGGCAACTCAACAAGATCCGATAAAAAATGTGACAAAGTCCACTGAAGCTAAAATGAGCTGCATTATCTGCATTACTCTGTTCTATTAATATCTTCTCAGCTATCACTATGGAATATGCACTTGACACTAGAATTTATCGTAAGTAACATCCCTACCTTCTTCTCATGATTTGAGGCCTAAAAGTTTGCCATGGTCTACGGTATGTAGTCTCAACGTTACGCATGTTTTTTCAAAAGAGATTATTTATTGCTTTTTATACAGGTAAAAATAATAGGCAGTTTGTCACTGCTGTCAATGCAGAAAGGAAAAAGTGCTGTGTTATTCTCATGTCTTTTGACAATATGCAAACTGCTCATTATTTACTTGTAAGAAAAATTCTCCGTAAAGTTACACACAGCTACTGAAGAAAAATACAATACTATAATTATGAAATTCAGACTATTCACTGTTTCACTCTACACATTATAGTGGTACAGTGAAGTTGCATGTGGATTATGTGGAGATTGCAAAAGATTATTCCAATTGTTGTACAAAGAATCAGTCCTTTTAAGTTGCTTCTTGCCACATATCTTGCAACAAGATCTGAAAGCTGTGGCTTACCATTCGGGATGTTTGTGCAGATGTCAGGTATTCCACCAGTATGATCACGATGCCAGTGTGTAACTAAGATCTCTTGAATTGAGATGTTGAACTCGGACAGCGCCTGCTTCAAACAGCCAATATATTCAGGAATAGCTGGCTCGCCTGTGTCAATAAGGATTCTTCTACACATGGGCCAAGGGAAAAAAAAAAAAAAAAAAGAAAGAAAGAAAACAACCACAGAGTTTAGAGTACTTGTGTGAGTTAAACAACGTTTAAAAATAAAGAAAAAAAGCAACCATAGCACTGCACGTTACTGTGGCAACAGAACCACAGAATGGCCAGGGTTGGAAGGGACCTCAAGGATCATGAAGCTCCAACTCCCCTACCACATACAGGGCCACCAACCTCCCCATTTAATACTGGACCAGGCTGCCCAGGGCCCCATCCAACCTGGCCTCGAACACCTCCAGGGACGGGGCATCCACAACCTCTCTGGGCAGCCTGTGCCAGCACCTCACCACTCTCTTTGTAAAGAACTTCCCCCTGACATCCAACCTAAATCTTCCCTCCTTCAACTTAAAACCATTTCCCCTTGTCCTGCTGTTATCTACCCTTGTAAAGAGTTGATTCCCCTCCTGCTTTTAGGCTCCCTTCAGGTACTGAAAGGCTGCAATGAGGTCACCCCGCAGCCTTCTTTTCTCCAGGCTGAAAAGCCCAGCTCCCTCAGCCTGCCTTCACAGGGGAGATATCCCCAGCTAAACTTTACTACCGTTTCAGCCTTTCAGTCATTAGAAGCAACACAGTTTTCAATCCTCGGTCCTGACACACGGTTACACTTTACTTCCACCGCCGACAGAGCACGGCTCCGGCACCCACCCCACCCCACCGGCCGCACCGCAGCTCGGGCAGCCTGACCCTGCCTATTACACACGCACACCGCCCAGCCCCGCGCTGCGCCGGAGCCCCGCCGCCGGGCCGCTACCTGAGCCCGGTGCCCACCAGATAGGTGTTGGTGCCCTGCAGAGTCATAGGTCCCGGGTTGCAGCCCAGCACCCGCACCACGCGCGACGACAGCCGCTCGATGCGCGGCAGCAGCGACGCCATCTCCGCCGCTCGGCCCTCCCGCCGCCGACGGACGGCCGGCGGGAAGGCGGAAGCGCCGCTCCGCCTCGCCCCGCCCCCCGGCCCCGCTCCTCCCCCTGCGGGCCCCCGTGCTCTGCGGGGCGGCACCGCCGGACTCCGAGGGAACGTCCGTCTGAGCCTCTGACAGCCGCCTTTCTGCTGGCGTTGTTAGAGGCGCTGCAGCCGGCGGCCTCCCTCCTTAAGGAGCCTGCGAAAGGAGGATAAATACGATTTAACCTGAAATTAAAGCAGGGAGTACTAATGTAGGCAACTTCAGCGGTATTACAATCTCAAGGTCTGCATTAGTCTCATTGTTTATACATATAAAGCATCCTACGTATTGCGTACAGCCTAAGAGTTACAATATGCATGGTTAAATAACGTTGTGAAATAAGTGTAATAATAAAGATACAAGACAGAAAAGTGTTCTGTGTTTTTTTAACTTAAAATTTTAAATGTTCATTATATGAGAATATACACAATCCGAGGCTGTCTTACAGGGTTTGCTTAGTCAGATTTGCAGGCCACACTCCCTGTGCTTTCTGAGGGGGCACAAATCCCCAGATGCAGTCTTAAGAGACATGCTTCCAGAAGGCTTGTAAGATACAAACAATGCAGTGTGTCTTGGAACTGAAAAACTATACTCCAATAGAGTTTCACAGCAAGTAATACATGCTATATATACCAGGAGATGAGTTACTGGAGAGTTCACATGTAATAAATGTCTGCATGTTTCTGTCTATGACAGACCGGTGTTCCCCACTCCTGTGCTATGCCTGTCCTCTTCCCATCGCAAGCTCTCATTATGCTGCAGATCCACCTGATGTGTTTGGCTTCCTGGGCAGTGGCAAGGCAGAGGATGACAGCTGGCAGGGAGGCATCTCCAAGGCAGACCTGGTTACCTGCCTGTCCTTGTTCTGCTTGTTGGTGTCTGTACACAACTCAGCTTTTTCAGCTGGCCTCCAAGGTTAGAGAACAAACAGGGCTTTCAGCTACCAGGTCAGACAGCAGCACTGTATCTTTGCTGTTCAAGTGCCAACAGTACGCTCACCTCTATTCTGTTTCATCAGTACTAATTTAGCTGCATGTTAGTGCACTTAAAGTGCTAACCATCCCTTCAGCTGTTCAAACAGTATGAATTATTTTCAGTCCCTCATTCTGCAAAACAATCTGTTCTGTGATGCACAAGAGGCTTTCTGGCAGCGTGATGTGCAGGTCTGTGTATGCAGCAATTAAAAAAACCTGCTCCTGGGCATGGACTTTAATAGCAGCTGTTAATTGCTAGGCATCAAAAAAGCCACAGACAGCAATCGGACGACAGTGCAGATACTGGATAACCCTATGTGTAGGTCTTCAACCCAATCTCCATTATTCATGTTTAATTATTCATTATTCCATGTATATACTCCAAAACATTAAGTTTACTTTTTTTTCTTTCCAAACACATCGAAGCGTGATGCACTGACATCAGAAAAAGATATTTTATGTGGAAGGAAAGAGGCTTTTTTGTGTGCATATGTGCTACTGGAATAAGGAAGACACACTATATACAATATTCCAATATTTCAATATCTTCCCATACAATTTCCCAGTCTTGTTTTATAAAGATGTGACTAATCCTGAACTTACTCATGGGTACTCAGTTATGTTGACTTTGTAGCACACATATATAGCCATTTGCTGGTACATTCAACCCATTTTTATTCCCTATGTGAAGTTCAGTTGCTCTGCCATTAAGTGAAAGTACTATCTAATCAAATGTGGGTGTTTCAATGGTTTCTTATTCTGAAAACGTAGAGATTTCTAAAATGAAGATTTATATGTCATTGACAGCAGAGTAGTAAGGCACAAGTTATTTTTATGATCACGGGTTTGACATTGTAAAAACTAAGAGCTGGGGGGAGCTGCAGACTTATCCTGTGGGAATATTTATTACTATGATGTAGTAAAATCGTATGTTCCGTTAATAGGTGGGAGCTCAGATTCTATTTCGTCTGTAGGTGGCAGCAGTGGGTGCCTTTGGAGAATTATTAATTCCAGGTTCTTTCTTTCATTGTGGCCTTCATTTCCTGCGCAAGCTCACCAGCTTACAGTTTAACGTTTCTCTTATAAAATGGGGATAACGGGCACGCATTGACAGTCTTGCTGTTATACCCTCTAATTTGGTACAATCACACGTGAGTGCAGAGCCTCAAGATGTTCGTTGGTTCACTAAGTTGATGTTTTACATTGTCGGTACAAATTTTTGAGGGGAAATGTGCTAGTCCTAATGAGGACCTTAGTTTCTGATATTTGAAAAAAGTTGACTACTCTAAAGGTAAAATAACCAGTGTCTTGTCAACACTAATCAAAGCAGAGAGAAAATGTCCTTCCTGCTCCATTTGGAAGCAAATAACAAGATGTGTACTGAATACCATAGGATTTTTGTCATAGTGTGCTTGTTTCAATGGCAAGTCCAGCTAGAAAACAAACAGGTCATCCAGCCAGAAATTTAGCTCATGAGTAACATGGCTAGTAAGTCCAAGGATCAGATACACAAACCTATCTCTCAGTCTTTATTTCTCTGTGCTACAGAATTTGCGTAACTTGTTTAATAATAACAAAGGTCACAGCAATGCCTTTGTGCCTTGGCTAATTTAAGATGCCTTCCCTTAAAGCCACAGGAGCTTAGCTACCTTTTGGACAAACAACTTGCAAAGCTTTGTAGAAATTTTAAGTCCCGAGCTTGAGTCATAAGCATTTAAAAATACAGCAAACACAGTATGTAATGTATTTATTGCTCTGCTACTAAATTATGAATATTATTATCATTCTGGTAGAACACACACCTCAAATGATCAAAAGTTCTTTCGTACTTAAAAGAGTTGTATTAATAACAGGCTAAGGTCATTGAAGTTTTTCAAGATTTAAAAGAAGTCTGTGTTGTACTGGAGGGTACTTGCTTTTCACATCTGGCTCAGACTCATGAAGAGGGGTAGTCCTGGCAAAAATTGCCAACTGTAGGTAGTCTAGTTCACAGCCAGGTTGTCACAGCCTTGTCTTGCTTGTGCAGTTGCATCCATTGAACTCCTGGTGAGGTGCAAGTTATGAAGAGCCAGCAGCCCAGTGCGTTCCAGTGGCTTTTATGCAAGCATAAAATAAAGCCTGGGGGATAAAAGAAAGTATGGGTGTGATGCATCTCTTTTCTCTTGGCAGAGATTATGCTGGTATCAGACTTTCAATTGGCTGCAAAAGCTCATGGTAGCTTAGTCACATGTAAAGGCCAAGAAACCTGGGACTGTTCAGCCTGGAAAAGATAAGACCGAGAGGGGATCTTATCACTGTTTATAAATATCAGCAGGGTGGGAGTCAAGTGGATGGGTCAGGCTCTTTTCAGTGGTACCCAGTGACAGAAGGAAGGGCAGTGGGCACAAACCGGAATACATGGTGATCCATCTGAACTTGGGAAAGAACTTTAAAGTGAGGGTGACAGAGCACAGGAACAGGCTGCCCAGGGCGGTTGTGGAGTCTCCTTCTCTGGAGATATTCAAAACCTGCCTGAACATTTTCCTACGTGACCTGCTGTACAGAAACTGCTTTAGCAGAGGGGTCGGTCCTAGGTCCATCAGAGGTCACTTCCAACCCCTACAGTTCTGTGATTCTGGAAATATTGTCCACAAATACTATATTCTAATCAAGTTCTTGTATTAATTTGATCATTTATTGGACTGAGCAGGTATCATTACAGTTGCTGAGCTGCTTCTTTCCTGAAGTCACCTGGATTTTATTGCAGAGCAATATAAAACTGTATTTTAAATTAATTTGCTAATGATGCTCAGAACCACAATGAAGAATTTGTTTGGCATGTATGCAGCAGCTCTATTAACTTTGAACCATCACCAAGATTTCATATAGGCAGAAAGATCTCTGTTTCATCTTCCAGAGGGCAGTTATGGATAATGCATTGACCTACTAATGTCTGGAGATGTTTTCTTAATGCGTTATCTCATATTGATGAAGGAACCACATACAGTTAAACCAGGAATTCTGCTGGACTGTTTGGGATTCAGACACTGTTCTTTAACTTTGAAAAAATCTCAGGTAAATTGATGCCTTTATTTAAATGGTGCCATGAAAATACTGGCACTGCAAGAACTGCTTAGTATTCTAATCTATAGATGGGAGGGAGCACAAGAAAGGGAAAGCAGTCATCTTATATTCCCTATGAAGATATTGATTTAGTTGTGTCTCCTGCCCTAAGAGCTAGAAGAGCTATAGAGTGCTCTTGCTGAGGGCTTGTATCACCCTGTGTGGCACAGAAAGGCCGAATACCAACACCTGCTCATTGTATCCTGCAGCTCTTCTAAACGTGCTCTGGATTTTCTCAGCAGCATAAAGTTTGTGTTGAGT
The DNA here is from genome assembly GCA_035772895.1 of Perdix hodgsoniae. Taxonomy (NCBI): domain Eukaryota; kingdom Metazoa; phylum Chordata; class Aves; order Galliformes; family Phasianidae; genus Perdix; species Perdix hodgsoniae. The sequence continues at coordinate 1,815,764 of JAPSGF010000011.1, forward strand.
GCTGATAGAACAGCTGGAGCAGACTCTTGCAAACACCTGCAGTTTTACCAGAGGGAAGTTTTAATCATTCGTTACTGGGCACATGCAATGTCTTCACGTATTGTTACATAGAAAAAGCTTTTCACAAATACTTTAAAGTGCATTTTATTATATTTTTCTACTGTGACCAAAATGATGTTTTTTTTCTTTTCCATAAATCTTTGAGCTACAGAAATGTGCAAACAAATTAATAAATATTTATAAACTTCTGTATAAACACACATATTCTATATAATATAATAAAGGGAATACAAGAAAAACTGTTCAAAAGCTGTGTAGTAAGATAAGCAGCATGAGAACCAACAACACCTTTAGAAGAAGAAAGAACATCTCAGCTCTCTGATTGGATAAGTGTCTGTGTGAATGGTTGAAGGGTGTTTTGTTAACATGTATAAATAGAATAGTGCTTAACAATAAAGTGGACTAACAGCTTTTAACCACATTGGTGTGCTGCTGTGTCTGTAGCGTGTCCTGAGAGCTCAGAGACTTCCCCACATTTGGTGCCCGAACTGGGACCTTGTGGGATGATTCAGGGAAGTGGACAATGGCAGGACGGTTGCCACAGACGGTTGGCACCAAAGTAAGTGTTGTGGTAGCTGGAAGTGGGGTTGCAACCTGCCCTCTGTATCCATGATGGAGTGGGAAGCTGCGGAGAAGCTGCTGTTAAGTATACTCTCTAAGAGAGGGGAGCAGTCATCTCCTAAAGGCATGACTGAACTGGTGCATTGGGCTCGGAAGAATGGACATTTGTCAGAAGTTGTGCTGATATTCAGCATCGATGAACGGCAGGATATTGGGGACCGCATGTGGGACTCAGTCATCGATGGTGGAAAGGAAGAAAAGCTGTTGCGGACCCTTGGTCCCTTGAGGAGGTCTATAATTAGTACTTTAAAAGCTATTCAAGCTAAGCGACAGGTAGCCACTGCAGGTGTACAGGCACTGGCTGGTACAACAACTAATTCGGCTTCAGAGTTTGACATGTCTGTTCAGGGTATCACACACCCTGTGTGTTTCTCAGCAGGTCTGGTAAAAGCATCAGTAGAGGCAGCAGCTCCTGATCTTTCAAATGACACTGCTACTGAGTCGTCTGCAGTATTGCAGCAAGGAAAAGGGGCTATGCCTGACATCACCCCTGATGGGCACTGCAAGGCGCAGTCTCCTGCAGTATCAGAGAGCAAAGATGGGGGTGAGGGGTTGGAAAAAATGGATGGCGAGCTTAAAATATTAACAGAGCGATTATGTAATCTGGAAATCTGTATGCAGCAAAAAAAGGGTACAGGGCCTGACCAAGGTTCTCAACTAATGCCTCCTACGGATCTTGTCCTACCTGTTGCTCCACTGACTCACCCAGCAGTTGCTCCCTCGTGATGGTTGGGGGTAAACTGTGATGCTTTATTGGAGGGGCAATAGGAAACAGCTTCCCGAATCGTGTGCCCAGTGGTATATCAGCAGCAGGGTGAGCAACAGGAATCCCATGATTGGAAATTGTTACAACAAGCACGGAAAACAGTTAGGGAATATGGCCTTAAAGCCGAGGCATCTAAACAAATTATTCAATGGGTTTTTACTGCTGATGTGAATATGTCAAATGATATAAGAAATTTGGGTAGATTGCTATTATCACCATCAGAAAATTTGTTGTTTCTCCAAGAGTGGTCTGATAGAGCACACTGCGAGGCTGCAATAGCTCAGCAGCCTGACGATTCACTGTACAGCATTACAGCAGAAATGCTGACAGGGATAGGTCCCTATGCCTCCTCTGACACACAGCTTTCTTTTTCAGCAGCTTTTCATCGCTTGTCAGCTAGGCTGGCATTGGAGGCAATTTTTGCCATTCCTGCTGTGAAAAAGGAACTGACTTTTGCCACTGTGCGCCAGGGGTTACAGAATCATTTATTCGTTATGTGGATCGAATGTGGGTAGCAATTTGGGATAGTGATTTGCCTGAAGAAACTAAACAGCAGCTATTTTGGGTTATGTTTCATGATAATGCCAATAATCATACTACGGGTATATTAGCTATGCTCCCACAAGGGGCCACAGTCGAAAGCATGTTGCAGCGTGTAGCCCAAGTTGAGCAAGGTCAACAGGTTTCACAAATTGCTGCCGCTGTGCAAGTGGCTATGGCTACACTGTCACCAAGAAGGGGCGGGAATGAGAAGTTTACATGCTATCATTGTGGTCTTACTGATCATATGCACCACAATTGCACTAATATGGTATGGTGTGATCATTATCAACAGTTCACTCATTCTGCCCAGGTTTGCCACAAGGCGGGAAACAGCCAGTGGAGTGCGAAAGTTTGGTGTGCCCCGATACAAGTACTGAGCATCAACTCAGAGGCTACCTTGACCAATGGCACCCTGGCACCCGAGGTAGTCTCAGAATGGATGCGGCAACCACAGTAGATGCCTATTTATAAAATACTGTGGTCCACAAGGTGAAATTAGTTTCTCACAGACTGTTGTCTCAACAAGCCTTTGCATGCTTTGCTGATGGGTAGATCTTCATTGGCTTATCCAGTGTGATGTTAATTCTGGGGGTGATAGATTCCAATTATGTTGGAGCTATAGATGCCTTGTTATATACTATCACCCCTCCTGTCTTTATTCCAGCTGGATCAAGAATCGCACAGATAATTTCCATACTGGCCCAAACTCCTGCAAGGGTCGGTCTTGCTAAGATAGAGGGTTTTGGGTCGACTGACTGGTCCTCTAGCCTGTCTAACAACTTATTTAGGGGAACAGCCAATGATACAAGTAACATTGGCTTCTCGAGGCATCACTGTATCAGTAAAAGCTTTATTAGGCTCAGGCGTGGATATCTCTATTGTAACTACTGCTGTTTGGCCTGCACAATGGGTGGCCTTCCCCATCACAAGTATTTGTGGTGTTGGCAGTTTTTTTGTTACAAAACGCTCTATGCACCTAGTACAAGTTCAGCTTAAGGGAGAAAGAGTAATCTCTCCTATTACATGTTGTGGCGTTGCCCAATGGTTTGCAAATGCTAGTTCGTCGTGATATTCTGTCCCAAATTGGAATTATGCTCACTAATTGGGATTTAGTTTAATAGTCACTACGGTGCTGCCACCTATTCCTATCAGATGGAAAACAGATGAGTTAATATGGGTGGAACAGTGGCCGTTGTCAAAAGGGCGTCTAGAAATTGCACAAGCGTTAGTACAGGAACAACTTCGAGCAGGCCATATTCGACCTTCCACTAGCCCTTGGAATACACCAATCTTTGTTATTCCAAAGAAATCTGGCAAATGGCGCCTGCAAAATCAATGATCAAATGTAAGTGATGGGTGCCTTACAACCTGGTTTTCCTTCACCTGCTGTGTTACCACAGGGTTGGCATATGTTGGTTATAGACCTTAAAGATTATTTTTTCATGATTCCTATTGCTGAACAAGACTGTAAGCGTTTTGCTTTCTCTGTGCCATCTGTCAATAAAGCGGAGCCAGCCTCTCGGTATGAATGGGTTGTACTGCCTCAAGGCATGAAGAATTCTCCGACTATGTGTCAGCTATTCGTAGCCACAGCCTTGCAACCCATTTGTAAAGCAAAGCCTCGTATGATCATTTATCATTATATGGATGGCATACTGTGCTGTCAGGAACAGCCTTTTGATAGTAGCTGGGAAATGCAATTAATCTCCCATCTCTCTCAATTTGGCCTTATGGTGGCACTGGAGAAAGTGCAGCGCACTCTCCCTGTGTTATAGCTGTGTTGGAAATTTTCAGATGCTATGACATACCCTCTGACTGCAGAACTGAAAATTGACATTTCTACACTCAGCCACTTACAAACTCTTTTAGGTCACTTACAATGGCTACAGCCATCGGTTGGTATTTCTAACACTCAACTAGAACCGTTGTTACAGTTGTTAAGGGGGAGATGTGCTAATGATACGATCGTACTGACGCCTGAGGCTAATCAGGCTCTAGTTCAGATTACCACCCAAATTCAATCAGCAGCTAGCCATCCTGAATTTCTACTTCACAACATTTCTCTTGTTCTATACGTCCAGGAGAGACACGCTTTCGCAGTCATCTGGCAATAGAAAAAAAGGCACACTTCTCAAAACAGGCCTACTAAACAATCTTCTCCTTCCGTGTTTTTTTTTGCTGGAATGGCTGTTATATATGGGCCTCTCCTTTAGCAGGTGAATCTGCTAAGCATGTCATTAAACATTGGATTGTATGTTTTGCTATCCTGGAAGTTCCAAAACAAATTAAAATGGATAATAGGCCAGCCTATAAGTTGCAGTCACTTCTTTGCTAAAGTGGGGAGTTCAACATAAGTTCGGGATCCCACATACTCCTACAGGTCAGGCTATGAAAGAATGAGCACATACTACGCTAAAAGTGCGACTAAACTGAATGAACGATATACGAGATGTGCTAGAGCGCCTCATGAGTGCTCTTTTCTCCCTTAACTTTCTTTCTGTACAAGGAGGCTTAAAGGGTACCTGTATAACCTTGCATCATTCAGGCACTAGCATGAGAGTACTATGCAAGTCTGCAAAAGTATCTTACAAAGATCGTTTGACTGGAGATTGGAAGGGCCCAAGTACTATTACATTTGTAGGAAGAGGTTATTTTTATCTTTTCACAGATGACGGCTCTATTTGGATTCCTGCTCACAGTGCTCGCCCTTAGTGCGGAAGCGCTACCTGAACCACACCAAATCAACCTGCAGCAAAACATGTGGGTCATCCAGGCTCAATCACCAGGCTGGATCGACTTCTGCTTAGCACTTGCTTCTGCCACTGATCCTTTTCAAACTTGTTTAATAGGAATGCCGTGTCTAAATGATTCTGTCTTTTCTACTTACTCCACAGGTAGTTGCAATGTATTAGACACTCCAGGTGACTGTTCTTTCAAGCTTCTTAGGAGTCTCAATACCACTATACCCTGGGACCCACAGGAGTTGAATCTTCTTGGAGCTCAACAGATCGGTAACACATCGACAGAAGAAAACATGTTTCATGTTTGGCAATTATACACGCTCAGAATGGCAACAGGCTATTAGCAGTTACTTGCTTTGAAACCCTTTCCCTGGAAAACCACAAGGAAACCAAACAGGGACGAGAGTATCTCCTAAGCAAGTAGACTATTCAGTACAGGCATGGAGCAGGTATGGTTTGTCGGTACAATACTCTGGTACAAACTGCACTAGGAGCAGTTGGGTTTAGATGGAACATCACACAAATTTTGATTGGCTCACAGAAGCCAAAAGCACTACCCCCTGGGTATCTTCTAATTCGTGGGAAGCAAGCCTGGCAGGGTATACCAGGAAATGCCTTTGGGGGTCCATTTTACATTGGTAAACTCACTATATTTTCACTCACTTTCCAGGAAATGCGTGTCATCTGCTCTAAATGTAGCATAGGTCTACCGCCAGATTGCAACGACAATGTGGAATTATTATCCATGGCTGCACAGGTGGCTTTAGCCGTCTTTATACCCGGGGCTGTTGCTGGGAACACAAAAAACTGTAGCTTGCTTAGCAGGCTGGGCAGAAAAACAAGCTAATGTAACTACTGGTATTTTAGAGCAGTTATTATTGGATCAAAGTACTTACACCATGCCTTTCTGCAAAATAGAGCTGCCATTGACTTTTTGCTATTAGCGCAGGGACACAGATGCAAGGATTTTGATGATATGTGCTGCTTCAATTTAAGTGACCATAGTGAGTCAGTTCACAAGGCCATCACATATGTGGAAGGACATGCACATAAGATAAAGCAAGATGTCAGTCCGCTGGAGATATGGCTAGAGGGATGGGGTATTACCCAATGGCTGCAAGGTTAGGTAAAGGAAGGCTTTTGCGTTCTTCTAATGGTAGTTTTAGGTATTATAATTATTATCATAGCTATCAGAACTGTAAAACACTTGCTCAACAAAATGTTCGCTGTTGTCTTGCTTGCTCAAAAAGAAAAAGGGGAAATTGTGGAGGAGTGGTTGACACAGCTTGGCCATGTTTACCTTCTTTGGAACACTGCGAGCAAGCAGCACGTATGGCTCGCGGAACCCACAAAAGGAACGGCACCAGGATGTGAGACGACAGTGAGAAAGACTGATACCAGACTTGAAATGACAGGCCCTATGGGGATTCATAGTGACTGGCATTGTGTGCTTCTTATTGTTTGGTATTGCCTTGTAACTTGTTGTATTGCAATGGTATAATATAAAGGGTGATTTTCCTGTACTGTTAATACAGTTGAGTGCTTCCTTTATTTTAGAAGTAGGTAGAATGTGAATTAAACAGGATTTAATATTACCAGTGCTGGAATCTACGGGAATAGCTATTTTAATACATTAATAATGTTTGGTTATGATACTATCAGATTTGCAAAGACAAAGCCTGGAAAAGAATCCCAGGTAAAGGGATGACTCAGTAATATAGAATGATTAACTTTCATCCCACTTATCAGGAATTTTTAAAATATGACCATGCATCACCTGAGGCAAAGGTGCATGCTCAGAGAGCTAACCCTGATAGGTTATTATGTTCGCAGGCAGCTGTTCCACTTGGGCTCTGTATCACGTACTGGCCATGCAGATACAGTATACAAATGGCAAATACCCTTCGGACCCTGAGAAGAATAAAAGCAAGAGAGAATCTGTGGTGGGTGAGAGAGGAGAAGTGCACCTTGAAGTAAGGGATGCCCTGCTGGCACTGCCTATCGCATTCACCACCACCAGGTACTTTCTTTTTTTGCAGGTTGTTGTTTCTTGAGGGTCGGTAAGTAATAATGCCCCTATTTCTATCTGGCATGCAAAAGTTGTACAACTATTAATTCTCTATTAGCCCAAAAGTATGATCATGAGCACTCTAAAAGCATCTGTTGTACAAATCTTACTGATCTTTCAAAAATCAATATATCAGAATATGTAAAAGTTGAAGACCTCCTTCAAAGCAGTTAGAAATTAACGCAGAACGGGGCCCTTAGGGATTTATTTCTTATTATTTCCAGGTTGCAGAAAGTAGGGCTGCAGGCCAAACATGTATTTGTTCTTTTTAGTCAGCTAACAGTATTCCTTGTCATGATGCTATGTTTGCCTTGCCTCCTTTCTTACATTTAGAGTATTGTCAGTTGAGGCCTTGATTGAGTTATAATTATTTTAGTGCTGTTGTTTTATAGTATGGTAGTTGTTTTGCGAATAAACAAAAAAAAAAGGGGTGGTGGGGGGTGAGAATTGGGGAATACAAGAAAAACTGTTCAGAGCAGTAGCTGTGTAGTAAGATAAGCAGCATGAGAACCAACAACACCTTTAGAAGAAGAAAGAACATCTCACGGCTTTGATTGGATAAGTGCCTGTGTAAACAGTTGAACAGTTTTGTTAACATGTATAAATAGAATAGTGCTTAACAATAAAGTGGACTAACAGCTTTTAACCACATTGGTGTGCTGTTGCATCTCTAGCGTGTCCTGAGAGTCCAGAGACTTCCCCACAGTATACAAACACATACATTAATGTTTTCATAAATATGTATTGTCTTTTGCTCAACAGGTCTGACAAACTATATTCTCAGTTTGAACATGCATACTCATGCACGGGGGAAAAATGGGATTCTGTTATTTCTTTCTTTTAATTTTATTTTGACTTTTAAGGAGTAAAGTGTCAAATTCATTTATTGAAGGGAATTTTATAATATATTAAACATAGGGATTTATAAATCGTCCCTTTAGAATGGAATTTTCATAATGCACTCATAAGGATAACAGTTCTTGACAGGTAAAAAATCATTAACTATGTCACATGCTTTGCATATGGTTTTAGTTTCAGTTTGTGTTACGCCAGTAAGCCCTGAAACTTTTCTTGTGTTATGAGTCTTAAGGAAGTCTGGATGGGAAACCTGCAAATATGCAGATCTACAGGTTTTTTTTACATGAAAAATCTGTCGCATGTTTATTGAGGCCAGTGTTATGGTAAGTCTGCATTTTGTAATAGCACTTGAATCATGAAAACAGAAACTCTAGTTAATAACATTTTGTTGGTTCTGCTTTATTATAAACTAATTCTAAACTAATTCTATTGAATTATTTTAGCTTTCAAGGCAGGTTTACATTTCTGTTGGGGGACAGACTCTATACTCTACTTTTTCCTGTTGTGCTAGCTCTTATGTGTTAAAGACAAGATAACTGTGAGTAATATAGTGCATCTTCTCTAATAGTATTTAATTGTTCCCTGTGTAACTGGTGCACAACACTGTTCTGTTTCTCCAAAGAGTGCTCTTGTGAATAAAATATAGCAGATGTTAAGAGCTGAGATCTTCATCTGTGAGCAGACATTCATGCTTGGTCTTGATACTAAGACGTAGGACTGTGGAAAATGTGGATTTGTAAGTCTTTGTAAGTCTCCGCTTACCTGATGTCTTCCCATACTAGGCAGGACTGCAGACAGACACTACGGCAGCTGTTTGGGCAGGATGCGTTTCAGTGGTAGAAATCACCTGGCTTCCATCTACTCTTCAGGATGTTTTTTCTGCATCTGGATGTAGCCTGTGAAACTTCCTTTCTAATTAGGGTTAATAAGACAGTAAGATAACTCCAGTTTTTTTTTTTTTTTAGGTACTCACAGAAGCCTGGGAAGGCTGTAAAGATGGAGAAGTCCAATTATCCTTATTATTCATTCCAGGTATAAAATTAGAGGCTATTCTTCACCACTGAAATGGTGAATACAGTATTATTTATTAAATATGAAACCTATTATACTGCCTTCTTCGGCCATTCATTACCCGCACAAGGAAATTTCTGTTTGCAGCCAATCATTGGCTTGCCATTTACTGTTGTCTTCTACACAAATAGTGAAGCTTTTTTTTTCTCTAAAACTGTTCCAAAAATTGTGCATAATGTTCTTGTCATAAAAAGGATGTACATCCACTTGTAGACTGACATGATGCTCTTCTATAAAGTAAATGCAGGGCTTTTGTTTTCAATTCTATTGAATGAAGCCTGCTTATAAGCTATTAAGTTGATTCATTACATAAGTTTTCAGCTTATGAAACATTTGTAAAGCTCAGTTTATGCTAGACTGTACTAAAGTCCACTTCTCTGAATCTGCCTGTAAGTTGGATGTAGTTTCACTAGTGATTTGAAAGAGACTAGTGATGTTTTGGAAAGGATAGGAAAGGATGGTGAAAGGATACCAGCTGTCCTAACTATGACATCACTTCACTGACCTTTACTGGGCCAGGATGTGCAACCTAAGTAGGAAACAGGCAAGAGGCAAGGAATAGCTAAGGCCTAGATTAAATAATAATAATAATAATGCTTAGAGACCCAGACCCAGAACCTATTTAGGCTGTTATGCCCCCACTGTCCTCTTTAGGAAATTAGGAGCTTATGTTCTCCTTTCAGACTGGTACCTGGGTCAAGATATAGACAAACTTAGTCAGCACAGCTTAGAACAGTTGTTACCTTTCTACAGGTTCATGCACTGTTAACTGATTGTGCCAGCTCATTCCTCCGGGATGCTGAGCCTAAACTCACAAAAATCTGCAGGAGGCCGGCCCTGCATGGACCACCATGATGCAGTTGCCCTCATGGTACAGCTTGCTGCCCTTGGGCTTTGGAAGGACCGAACCTGCTGCTCTGGCAACTCCTGCCTCTTCTTCCTTGGGACAGCTGCCAGAAGCCTTTATTTTTCCTGAGAAATGCAAACAAAAGAGGGAATGCTCTAATTCTAACATTTACAGATTAGCAGAGGTGGAACTGAATGAGACAAAGGATGTATGTACTTCCTTATATCTTTTATGACTCGCCTATCAAGTATCACCAATCTGTAGAAGGACTAATCAAAGAATCCTTGCTATGTTAGGCAATCTACACAGAGTTTGGACTGTGAACAAATTCTATTTGTGGTAGATAGTGCGGTTAGGTCATCTACACATAGTTGCTACTGATGCAGGCTGTGAGATGTCTGTCAGAGAGGTGTAGGAGCAGGCCTGGCTCCTTCCATATTTCCTTCATAGGAGAAGCACAGGCCTGCTCAGCAGCTTGTTGCTGCACACAAAAGGTGAAACAATGAGGTGCATGCACACAAAGTCAGCCACTCAGATAGAAATGGCATAGTGACGTGTACCCTGATACACCACTGTGTACTCAGGACAGGAGTTCTCTCAGCCTTGCACACTGTGAATCATTCGCAAGTTCGAGTTCTGGGATGGAGTCACTCTTATTTTTCCATAAACTGGTTTTAAAAGTGATTAGAGGTAAGCTTGTTTCTTGGTATTTTGCTACAATTAAAAGTTGTCTCAGAAGCTGCTTAGTAAGGTGAAGAACCACAGTGGTTGGGAGGATGAGTGACCGTGGGATGGTCAGAGGTGCAGCTTCTTTTACATTGACTGTTCACAGATATCGCAGTAAGTTCTGTTTTGTATGTGAAGTGCGATAACTTTAAAAAAAAGTAAATGCTACAATTCAATTTAAAAAAATTATCATTGTTGCTGATGATCTTCCTTTTTCTTCTATTTAGGAACCAGTAAAGAAGAATGACTGAATCAACTACAAAGAAAATCCAGATTTATGTTTCACAAAGTAGGCACACATCAAAGAAGTTAGCTTAATATTTCAATCAAGAACATGGGAAAATGGAAGTATTTTTGTTTTAACTTGCCATAATCAAAACACATAACTGACTTTTGCCTGCATAAGGCACTACAAACAGGAAAAAGGACTCTGCTGTAGGAAAGCATTTGGATTTATTATAACTTTCCTTCACATAAAACGAGGACAGAATGACAACAGTGACAATCTAATGCATGATGAAATTTACCAAATGGAATTTTATTTTTTTAGTTGGTGGAATTATAGTTTACATAGCTGATATTGGAGTGGATTTCTGGGTTGCTAGTAAATATTTCTATGAGGGACAATATTGTTGGGCTATACTGATACTCTCTTTTAGGGGTCTTTCATCACTAATAACTCAGATATTCAGTTATCAATGGTTTAAAAATGACTGGAAAGGTACTGCTCCTGAGAAGCTAGATTGGATCTTTCTAGTTCATTTCTTTCACTGTGGAATTTTTATAAGGTAAGCTTTGTCTTTTTGTTGTTTGGTTTTTTTTTTTGTTTGTTTTTAATTTAAAATGAAAAATCATACTAGCTTTTTTAAAAAGAAATTCCAGTGCCAGGCTGTCATGTTAACATGGCTTTGGGGATACTTGTGTTAACAATCATTGGTCCATATAAGTGGATACTGCTGCTTACGCTTGTGTCAGGTTTGGTTGCAAATGCAGATTTCTATTTAATTTTACTTATCAATAAGAATCTATTTGATTCATCAACTTTTTGATGAGGTATATTTATAAACAATTCTTGCTTTACAGAGAAATATTGTCTTAACTGATCAAGAAATGTAAGCAGTTAAAGTGATGCTAGGAGGAGAATTCATTTGGTTACACTGAGTAGCAGAGGTAGCTGAAGTAAGAGGTAATTTGTAAATCCAAGTGTCTATCAATACTTAGAAAACCACGAGATTTGGGAGAGAAATGAGTTGTTAAATACTAAAGGAGACATTCTATAGGGACTGAGTTAATGGTGATTGGTTCCTTTGTTTCCTGACAGGTACATGTCCAGAAAAAGTTTAAGATATTATACATGTAAGATCTTTAACTTTTGTAGTGTTATTGTCATTTTGACAAATTATCATTGTCATTACAGAAATGATTTGGGGTAAGATTTTACCTTTGTTTTCAAAATGATTTGAAAATTTTTAGTGAAAAGTCCTGAGGAATTGAATTTTAATTATTTTACGTAAGTTACATGCAATAAACACAGGAAGATATAGACTCCTTAGAGACACTTAATAAAATACTTATTCTAAAAGCCTGCTTTAAATTCCTATATGAATTAAAGGACTGTAGTGAAATGTATATTTATGTCAGTGTAGAACTTCCCCTTGCACACACACATTTTACTCATTTTATGTTATCGTGATTTAAGGAGAATGTTGAAGGCTTTGCTCACCAGAGTTAACTTTTGCTTCTCAATATTCTTTTTTCTTTTGCCCACCAGCTTTACTTTCCTGCTGATCCTTGTACAATCCTGAAGCCCTAGACTTCACAGAGGAGCACTTACTCACAAGTTAAATCTTTCTGGTGTCAGGCATTAGAAGAGCTTTAAAATATTTTATTTTGAAGGACAAACCTTTCTTCAATTTCTCTGAATGGCTTCATGTTCAAATCAGTCAGCATGGGTTGGTTCATGTGAGATGTACAAAGAACCAGCCACAGGGACTGTACCACATTCTGCCTTTTATGTCTCAGGGCCTGCTGTAGCACCCTCCTTTTTGTCTGTTTCCAAAGCTTTTAATCTTCAGTTTTTACTTAATCTGAGCTTGTTTCTTCCAAAGGAAATTAAGGCTCTGACTTCAGTTTCTTATCACCCATGATAAATGTTAAACAAGTAACTGCAGTGGCATATGGTAAGCCTCACTTCTTCCCCTTTCTCTACAATGACATCATTCTCTGTAATCTGTACTCGATTCTGGTTTCACCTTTGGCTTGGTTTAACACATCCAGGTTGCCCCTAAAATTTCCCTCTGATTTGTGCCTATCTTTAATAACTCTCCTCTTCAACATTCAGATTTAAGTTCTGATCATCTACAGTTCTTGGTGATGTAATCTTGATTTAACTCTTACATCATTTCATCTATTCAAAACACTGCCTCTACAGACACATTTTCAATGGATTACTTTATTTCCTACTCCTTCAATTGGTGACATCAAAAAATTTTCAGTTTCCTTCATACAGTTAGCAACATCTTCTCTTAGCAGTTTGTTATCTAGTAAATGTAGCTTTGTCTTCTGCAGTCAGTGCAATATGGCTGTCTTGGTCCCCTTGTTCTCTATTGAACAAACTGTGTTTTCTCTTGTGCTGCTGCTTCTGCTTGGAAAGAGTTCCCAGGTTGATATATATAACTGAGCCACTCCTCAAAATTCAGTAGTGTGATAATGCACATTGTAAGGTGTAAGTTGGTAACAGCAAGCTGACACCTGTGCTTGTACATTGTCATCAGCTACTATGTACTTCCTATTACATTTGTTTTCTTAAGTGTATGCATGTACACTCCCCTCCTGTCCTCTCAGCCATCTGATATACCCAGTAAGTGTAGACAGTGAGTCTCCCATGTTTATCTCTATAGTCAATACAGTCAAAATAGATACTGTCAAGAGTCAGGTCATAACTGTTAAGGTGAGGGCAGGAATCTATCTTCTCCGCCCATCAAAGAGGGAAATGGGGGCCTAGTCAGTAAATACTGACTCAGCCAGTGAACTGAGGATGCCTGAATTTGGAAGATATTAATGCACTTCACTAAACTCTCTTCATTTCTTTCCTCATTCCTTCATTCTTTCTTATGCCTTTTATACCTCTTGCTTTGCCTTTGAAACAGGAAATTTCACTGCATTATGTTAACACAGTACTCAGATTAATAGAAGTTCATCCAGTGTTTTTTTTTTTAAATCACATTATCAGTGCTAAATAATAATTATGGAAGTTGTATGTGTATATATATATATATATATGAATGCATTATACATATAAAAGAAAGAAATTAAAACTATTCAGTACCTAATAAGGCTTTATTTTAATGGAAAGATAACTGACGTATCATTAAATTTTATACAAAATGTTATTCTCTGAATGGAGTTTTTAAAGACAAAAATGGAGTTGTTAAAGTATATATTAGCCATACCAACTAAAATTATTTTCAACCTGATCTATTTAAGTGGGTCCCACAGATGTTAACAGAACTGAGAACTGACTGCAGCATAACAGCCAACATTAAGATGATAACATAATCAGTGAATTTGGAAAGAGAGAACATTTCCCTGGAACAGCATATGAATCCCTTGACTTGTAGCAACTTGTAGCATCAGTCAAGGACACTTGAAGACAACTAAACTTTAGCAAGGAATAACATTCCTGTCAGAACAGCAGGCCATAGCAGCAGCTGCCACTGTGATATTGGTAGCTGCTATTTTACCTCTTGGTGTTTCAAGAAAGGATCAAGATACCCCACAGCTTTAAACAGATGAAAAGTGTTTTTTGCTTATTTGTAGATACATATTATAAGTACATGAAACAATAGAGAAATAATACTGTGTTTAAGAGGTTGCATGTCATTTTAAAAAAAGTGTGAAGAGAAAAGAATCAGGAACAACATGATGATCTTCAATGGTACTAGTACAAGCTTAGCACCTGTTAAAACATTCCTAGACCACAAATGGATTAAAAATGAGGAGTGATACTTCTATCATGCCTCTAGAAGTTTGTGTGCAACAAGAAGATCTGCAGAATGAAGTTGTTAGGAAGGTATTTAAGGTACAAAATCAGTGAGGTACAGATAATTAAAAGCGGAAAGTTTTTAAGGCTACTGTGAGTTAGTCACAAAATAACATGTACTCACTCATGTTCTTAATGCAAGTGTACTGCCCCAAGATATTGACATAGTCACTTCAGTTTCATGGATTTAATCCAAGCCTTTTGATACTTGGAAGATTAAGTTTAATCTTAAGTGCAGCAAAGAAGAATTTTCTTTTGATTAAAGATTTATTTAAAGCTGCAAATCGTGATTGCCTAATCAGAATTTAGAAGGGACAACTGTTGCTACCAGGTCTCTCACATTCTTCTTCTATGGAACTATACATTCTAGCTAGCACCTAGATCTTCGATGAAATGGGACATCTACTGTAGTACTGGGACACAGCTCCATCCTGTTGCCTCAGGTCCTGTCGCTGTCATCAGAGAGCAGAGCTCAGTGCTGCCCTTCTGCTCCCCTCATGTGGAAGCTGTATTTCCATATTAATACACCTATTGCCATAGCAGCACCATGTTTCAATCCTCATAAACTGTTTTTGTTGCTTCATGGCTTCACACATCACTATTAGTGATTAGTTTATAGCCTCGTTGCCTCCCATGCCCAGACATCCCTTATCATCCTATATACTACTTTGCCTCCTGCGTCTGCACATTTCAGGATATCTGCTATCAAACCAAAACTGTTTTCCCTCTATCCCATTATAATGTCAGTCATATATATATATCATTCAATTTAGAATAGCAGGTTGTTAGTGTTACCTGTGTAAAACCACGACTGCACCACACAAAAATAAACAAAAACATCAACTGATCAGTCAGAATACCATTTTTTTCCTGCAGAAAATCCAAGCTAAGCCAATTTTGGCTACATGAAGGAAAACAAGGTTGCAGGCAGGTCAAGAAAACTTCACATAAGCCAGAGAAGCAGAATTCTCAAGACCTTGCAAAGCCAGTACAACGCTTATGGCCTACTGCTAGCAATGACAATGCTTATTGCTGTGCTTCAGTTCTAGCCTACTGCCTGCACAGCCACTTAAAATCAGGTAGCTGGCGGAAGAGAGCAAGCATTACTTTGCTTTATGATGGATAAGAACTAGCTGGCAATAGGCTATTGGCAGTGAGAACCCATTCCTCTGGACCTGATGCATTTCATCACTCACAGGTAGAAAGTTATCTACCCTCCCTGGCTTGCAGAACACTAGTACTATGAGCCAGATCATTTACCAGGGCCAAGCGTGAGTGACTCCATCAAGTACAACAGAAATACCATAATTTGCAGCAGCAGGGTTTCTAGTCCTACCTGTTTTCCTTACACAGGTGTAAAAATTACTATGTACGATATCTGGTCCCTTCCTTAGCTATCAAAACTTTTTTTTTTTTAACTTCAACTTTGTTCCCTTCTTTCTGACATGCTATATCTCCCTTCAGGCCTGAAACAAAAGCCTTGGAAACAGAAATAAAATCTAGGTTTTATTTATCTCCAAGCATGGCATTAGAGATAACCTGAACAGAATAAGTTCTTCACTTAGCCAGTCAACTGGCTAACTAATTCCATGTATTTTTGAGTTTTCAGTTCCTTTAGAAGAAGTTTTAGTTCAGTCTTAATTGAAAATAAACTATTACGGTTCTAAAAGTCACTCAGGTGCAATAGTTTGCTGGAGCAAATGATGCATTTATATAAAACTACTCAGCTAATAGAATCTGCAGCCCCAGTAGATCCATCTGTCCAGAAAGTAATTTTCTGAAATTAGAGTCTTTGTGACTATTTGGAGAAAGACGCTTGAGTTTTTTTTAATTATTTTTTTAATGAAATCCTGTTGTATGTTTGTAGTTCATCAAATATTATCCTTGGGGCTTATAGACCTATACATGCTAGATATTCACTAGTACCCTTAGAGGGATACAAAGAAAGTAAGTGAATATCTTTGAGAAAGCAAGAAGAGCTGCTCAGGGAATTTTTAGAAGTTTGTCATGTTTCAACAAATAAAAACTCAGCTGAATAATACTCATAATGCTTATTCAAGCAAGTCTCATTGTCTTCTACTGGTTTCACGTTACATCAGTATCAGTGGGCATAAACAAATACCTGATATCACTGACACCAGTCAGATACTGGTCTAGATTTTACCTTAGCAGAAGGTACATTCAAAGATAAAATATGAATGGAAAATGAAATGGAATAGAATTTGTTAGCCAAAATAAGTTTATAGGATTGTACTTTTAAAAAACACAGTCTAATTAAGTCTCTCTCTCTTTTTTTCTTTTTAAATAGATACTGGTTTGCCTTGAAGTATGGCTACCAAGCTGCTTTTAGACAAGACAGCAGTGGAGACGTATCAGAAACAGACCCCCCCAGCATCATTCGGAAACAAGCTATTGATGTACTGACTGATATTAACATGCTCAGGGTATTCAAAACTTTTCTTGAGACCACACCACAGCTCTTTGTTCAGATTTATGTACTCATGGAACACAGCAACCATAATTTCTATCAATGTGAGTATTTCTTTAACTGTTATCTGGAAGTTAAGAATCTTACCTAGAAGCATAACTGCATAATCAACAAATGCACAGATGCTATAGTTATGAAATATACCAGTGAGTTTGGCTATGCAGTCATTATAACAAAACAGAACAGATAGAACGCTTACCTGTACCCTGGGCTCACTACAAAACTCCAGTGGAGGGGATCTCCCAAAGAGTTCTTTCCTGCCTCGTAGTCAGCTCTTAAATGGGTCTAGGAGAGGTAGAGCCAGGCTCCACCCCTTCCAGCATCACAGGTGAATTGCCTTCACCTGTGCTCCCAGGGCTGACTCATTGCTCACCTCAGGTGATCAATCACAGGTTCAGCAGTTCCCATACAATAACTCATGTTATTGGATAATATTTTTAAAATATTTTAGTAAATGTATACTTCACTGTGTAATTGCTTTGTATTTCATTATAATTTCAGTCTGAAGAGATCTGCACTGTTTTGGTAGTCCATGAGTTCACAGGTACTGAGATAAAATGTTCAGATGAATTTCATCTTAAATATGACCATGTGAAGGGTCAAGTCTCAGCTATAGATGCTGACATAACAAGCATCTTTGTCAGTATCAGTTGCCCAAACTCAACTATGTATGAGTATAAGGTATTTGCAACACCTTAAGAGTTCCTAAGTCATCTGTGTTTGCAAATGACAAACACAAGGCACAACATTTATGAGATGAGCAACAGCAAGAGATCCCAAATAACAACAGATGTCTAGATTTAGGCAACTAAACTAAGCATTAAAATGAACATGTCTTGTTCTGGAGCACAGAGGATATATGAGGTTGGTATTAAGATAGTGCAAAGAAAGCATAAACTTGTCCAAACATCCAGAATTTCTAACGTAAAAGAAATTCCCTTTCTTAAGTCTAACACTTATTTTTGTGTTTTGTTTAGATGCTGCCATTATTATTTCATTTTGTGGTATTTCCTTTTCAATGGTTGATTATCAAATATCACTACGAAAATCTCTGCCTGATAAAGAGGAACTGCAAGTACTTCCCAAGTTAGTGTATCTCTTCTATAAACTGTTCACCATCACTTCTTGGATACTCAGTATTTCACTGATCACTCTACTAAATGTTAGAAGTTCTGTAATTCTGCTGACACTTCTTTGGAGTTGTGGCTTTGCCTGGACTTTGAAACAGCACACAACATTTTGCAAATCCACGGGGATGGAATATCTGTACAGAACTGTTGTTGGAATCATTCTACTTTTTACTTTTTTTAACATAAAGGGGAGAAAAACAAAAGTTTGCATTTCTATTTATTATGCTACTCACACCCTTGTAACTGTAGGTATTCTGCTTGTATGTTTGTTTTGGAAACCTGATGTTATCAAGGAAGTACATCTCACAATTGTGAGCATCTTAACTATTCTCAGTCTGGTGTTAGGTATTATTTTTCTTGCTGTTTATTACAAGTATTTTCACCCCATTACTTACTGCAAGCAACAGACATTTTTTGATGAAGTTGATAGAAGGGGAGGAGACAACATGGAAGTTGGTAGATTTCAAAATTTCATAATGCAATGAGCAGTATAGGTTTTGGTGTAGACTGCAAAGCAAACACTTGCTGCAGAATGTGCTTCTCTGTCTTTGTTTCTTACGTATTTTTACTAAGCAGCACTAGAGTTATTGGCTCTGAATAACTTTTCCATGATGTTATATAAAGTGCCTTTATAACTTGAATATTTTTCCATGTGCTAGTCAGCGTTACTTTTTAAAGGAATCTATTTCTCCATCCAACCCAATTCACTGTTTCAGTTTTTAGCAGTGCAAATAAAACATAGGAAAAACTAAAAGCAAGTAAAATGAAAGTAGACCAATGTATTCTGTTTATTTATGTTAATTCTGTTAAAAGCAAGGCTTAATTTTCTTGGTGGAAGGAAAGAGAAGTGTATTTGAAATACTGAGGAGTGATGATCCGTGAATTGGCTGTTTCTTCCCATTACTGTAAGAGTTGCAGTTTTTATATACACGAGCATAGATACAAACCTCACTGCCTTCTCCTTAAACATCCCACGAAGAAGAATAGCTTTGATTTATGACCCAATCACTGTCATGCTTCAAGAAAACACGAGGAGTTATTTTAAAGCATTTTATCTTCTAGGTGTTTTAATGACTCCTTTATTGCTTTTGTTCTGCTAATCTTTCACACACCCTTTATTTAGGAGTGATGCCATTTTGTTGATCTGGACTATAATAGCAGCTTGAGTGATTTATTGACAGCAATACATCTCAGAAATAAAGGAAGAACTATCTTCCTTGAAGCTTTCCCATCCTCTGAGCTCCAGAATAGAATACTAAAATGCTGATTTCCACTGAAAGAGGAAGCTATGCAAGGTATACAGTGGCTCAGCTTCTTTAGTCTTTGTCACCAGCCTCAGCTTTTTCAGAAATGAAACCTAAGGTGAAGTCTCTCAGAGCTGCTGGGTTTTACATCTGAATTACGAAAAATGGGCTTCACCGATAATTCACATTCCCAATTAGCATAGCCATAGGCAAAGGGAGGAAACAGTGCTTGAGAAAGGAGACTAAAGATAAGCACAGCTGATAAACTTTGCCAGGAACAAAGTCTGTTAGTATTATTGATTGACAGCAAACATCTCTTAAACTCTTGGGGGGGGCGAGGGCTGATGCTTCAGTTGATACTTAGGGTGCTGAAGTGTTGTTTTCTGTGCCTTTTGTCCAGACTGCTGACTGCTCTATGACCATCACTCTTCCAGCCTAGGCAGAGCTCAGTGAAGTTTCTAAACATTCCCTTCCTGTTGCGTTGTCAAATAATTGCTTTTACAGTTGTCTTCACAACACCAACCATTTACATCTCTGTAATCCCGTTTGTAGGAATTAAGTGTACAGCATGGACTGCATCATTTGTCTTTCTGAGGACGCACATGAAAAAGCAGTGTATTAAAAAGAAATTACTTCTGAAAATCCCTTATCTCCAACTTAAAAAAAAAAACAATCCATGAGATTCAAGTAATAGCTTTCCTTAAATAAGTATATAAACCAACACTTTCTACTCTGGAGAAGTATTTGCCATGCAAGTGCTGCAAAAGGAAGAGAAAGGGCATAAGGCTCCATCCTTCTGCATGTGCCATGCCTGTCCCAAGTTCTGTCTCCATTCTTTACGGCACATTTATTACTAGCACTGGTGCTTTGGCAGCAAAATACATGGTTTTAGTATGAATATGCTACTCTTTTTCTACAATAGATAAATAAATAATTAGGATCCTAAATAACAAAGACTAAAATCCCTTTATTCTTGTCTACGCTTTTATTGTTTGCTCATCTGAAATCATGAGAAAGGACTACAGAAAGGTAGGGTAGGAAAGTAAGAACATCATCTTGCAGAAAAAGTAATTTTTTTTTTTTCTAACTACTACTTGGAAGATGACCTCAAATCTTGCACATTATCTGGGAAGCAGATCTCTGGGGAAACATGAGCTTCTGAGAAACTAAGCGTCAGACTTTCAGCCCTGGGGCCTCCAGGTTGTTTGCCTGCTTGCCAGATGCTAGAAATGTGGAGCCTGAGTTGTGCTGAAGGAGGGTTAGTTTATATTGAAACAAAACAAATTTGTCCTAGTGACTTTTTTTCCCCCTCCCTTTCAGCAAACTGACAAATTCCAACTGAAAGTATTTCATTGTCATATCTCTGTCCAACTCTTTAACACTTTTTTTTTCATGAAAGAAAAAGTGTACGGTGTGCTCCTTCTATTACTCCTGTTTTGCATTCTCCTTATGTCTCATAATTCCCTCTTCTGAGCTACAGAAGAGGAATGCTATATGGAAGTTAATTTGGCAAAAAAGGGATCTATATCATGATTTATATCACACTAGCATGCACACCTTATATTTAACTCTCATTCACCATTTTTCGCTTGCATGTTCTTGGGGATCTAAGTTCATTCTTATTCTTAAACTTTGGAACAGATCCTTTGGGAAGGCATACGGGTTCTTTTCATAAAGTTTAAACAGATCTTTGGTACCCTGCCACAGATATTGAAAAATCACCATTTTGCCACTATCAGTCGATCTTGAAGAAAAGTGAATTCCTATCAGCATGCCCCTTGTAGATTTCCCCCCCCCCCCCCAAAGTTTGAATACCCTCCCTTTCTTCTTGACCTTGCATTCAATATTTTCTCTTAATGAATTCAATGACTTTTAATACATTTGGTTATCCTAATTCCTTGTAGCAGGGAGAGGGAAAGGCAAGAAAGAATATGGATTGGTTATAAGCACATTTCATACCAGAGATCATTCAGTCAAAACAAATAAATCCCCACTTCACCAAGGTGTAAAGTTCAAACAATAGTTATTGTACACGTCCTTTCTGTTCCCCGACTACTCTTAAAATTCAGCTGTCACTCACTTTATGCATTGTGCCTGACCTTGTCATTTTAATCTAACTGCAAATTGAAAACAAATGTTTTTTCATTCTTTTTTAAAGAAAATTTTTTAGGTCCATTACATCTTACAAGAAGTATTTTAATAAGTTAAATAAAAATAATAAACAATTTCTTCCTGTTTTGACTACTGTCAGGCCTGAGTAAGAGAGACAACATTCAACAGAATTGTTTTAATTATCCTACTAATATTCAATGTGGCATTTGATGGCATTCGTGAGCTCACCTGATGTACCACAGATAGCACTGATTTATGAAGCCATAATTGGGGTTCCAATAAACATTTGTCAAAATAATGCATTCATTCAAACCAAAGTCCTCTTTATTTATTCATATAAAAGAGCACTTAACTTTCAACAAAGAATTGCCAGCCATCAAAAACACTCCATAAACAGAGGAAATTTATGAAGACACAGTACCAGAGGGTGATCAGTGAAAGACTAAAGTTCACTTTAACCCTTCAGGGTGCTCCATTCTGCCTCTTCCTTGTTATTTGGACTGTACATATTTCTTCCTAAGAGCCCCAAGCTCAGAGATTAACCTTTGCATATTTACACATTCAAAGTACTAGACCTCTTTTCTACTGTAGTCTCACATCTCAAAGACTCTTTCAAACCTATGATCTTTCATTTTCATTATATGGTGTAGAAGTACATATGCAAAACAAAAGTAGTTGCTTTTAGACTTACCAACATTTTTGCCTGAATCTGAAGCAATGTATGTTTTTGTATTTCATTCCAGCTGAATAATTTTTACATTCTGCCTCTCTCCACTCTTCTGTAATTCTTTCCTATCAGTTTAGCTTAATTTTATAGATCTTTTTGTAGAGGGATAGCAAGATAGCAAGGCTGTACAACTGAGAATTGAATGAAGTACAAATATCCCCTTGGGACCCATCTTCAGATTTTTTTTTTTTTAATTTTGTTTTTAATTTCCAGATTAACAAATAGGAGTCAGTGAAGATTCCTTCTGTGAGAGTTTTGCATTTATCAGCTTAGCAAAAATGCACCTTGTTAGGTTAAGGACTAGAGCTTAAACTTTCCTTAAGCAGACAACTGTTGGAACTACAAACTACACCGGCCTTTTGATATTACGTGTTGTAGCTAGGTTATGCATGCGTTTCTATTTTCAAGAACATTTCTGTTTTTGAGTACACACATTTGTAAATAGTAGAGCAGAATAAGGAAGCATAGTAAAGATTTCAGGTGAACACTCATGTCTTAGTTAAATAATAGATTCTGATTTCACCAATCTCAATATACAGTCTTCATTATTGTCACTGTTACTGGCACTTCGTCTAGAAGTCCAGGATGTCATTACAAGGAAGAACTTCTCTCTATCGGAATGAGAATGTAAGGAAAAGTAGCTAGTAAAGTCTTCTGGTGAACCTGCTGCTCAGCACATAAGTCTCTCAAGATCTTAAGTCTCTCTGATTAAACACAAGTATTTTCTTTTCTTAAAGTGGACACACAAGCACACTGGAAAAGAGACATTTACCCATTTGGTTCTGTGGGAAGTAGATAAAAAACCAAGAATCAAGTCTAAATATCCATGGACAGTTCTTGGCTGCTGTGATAGCAAAATAAGTTCCAAATCTACAGGCTTGGAGGTCACTTTTAAGCATGAAGCTGGATAGGAAGACATGCCAAACAGTCAGTGTGAACCAGTAGTTTTCAGTATTATTCTATGTAGCATGCTCCACACATTAGATCAAGCCTAATGTCTGTTGTATTATAGAGCAGGAAGGGACCTCAGACATCATTTTATAGTTTGCTTGTCTCAAAGTAGCACCATTATGCCAATCTTGGTAGAAGCCTTCTGACTTGTTTGGGAAAAATATAACATCCTAGGAGAGATTACCTGGATCTTAGTCAGAAGCCTGCTGCATCCGTTTCCCATTAACTAGAGAGGGAATGCTGCCTACTAGCTTTTTCAGGTAGGTAACATTAGGTGAGAAATCAATGTTTGTAGAGAAATTCTATTACATACAGCAGAACTGCAGGCAGCAAATCACGTCTCTCTTCAGGCTGTCTATATAGGGAGAACAGGGATATCTGTTGACTGCTTCTACCACTGAAAAAACTTAAAACTGAACGATTGAGTACATCTTTCTCCTATAGACAGACTAAGTGCTGAGATCTCTTAAATCTTACTTGCTGCTTCTGCTTAACAGGTTGTATTAGCAATCTCAGATTGCTTATTAAATCCTTTGGACCATTTCTAAAGGCAGTTTTAAAATAATTATCCTTCCTCTGAAACTCAGAATAAGTGTTTCACATTAGTAAGTAACTATTTAAATTACTGTTAAAATATACCAACTTCTACTAGATTTTGCTTAGGTGCAAATTGCCAGTATTATCCTAAAATTCTTCTCAGTTGAGAAGAAAAGTGAAAGAACTTATTTCAAAGCAAATTCTCTTTGCATTCTCCACCATGGCACTGACTACACAATTTTAAATGATTATGATGTTAAAGCTTCCAAATCTAAAAGCAAGTAACGAGCACAAGAGAAGGCAGGATAGACTACAATGTGGAGAAAGTTCTTTAAAAACTTACTTAAATGTCACTAAAAATTTGCATTGGCTAATGAGTTTGGGCTATGGAAACCAGTTATTTTAATCAACAGATTTTTTTTTTTTTAAAAGACAGACAACAACATAAGCAAAGTCCCCCCCCCCCCCAAGTCTCCTGTCCACTTCTACTGTTCTTTTCAATGTTTGGTGAGTTTTATCAAAAGAAATAAACAGGGTAGTTCCGAACTGTGGAGAAAAATGTGGTATCAAATTTTAATTAGTGGCTTAATGTCTATAATTATAGTAAGACTTTAACAATAATTGTAGCTATCACTAATTTATGCCTTTGAAAAATGAAAACCCCAAAGCTCCCCCTCCAGCTTACATTCTCTCAGGCAAGTAAATGATTATATATATGTAGTCAGCATTGTAATTCAGGCAGCTAGGTGTGGTCTTCCTCAGTCTGGATGAGGAACAGAAGATTCAAATCATGTTTTGGTAATGAGGGATTGTGCATAGGATAACAGAAGCGAATAAATCAAGCCTTTTCATAGGCAGTAGCTTCTCACCCAAACAGGACTGGGCCTGCAGGGTTCAGCAGTTAAAGTGCTCTGTGTGCAAGATGGATAGCCCCTTGTTTTCTATTTCATGGCTTCTTAAGCTTGGCTATTTTGAGAGAGGATGGAGCAAGTTTTCAGCTCAAATGCTTCATAGAAAAGTAACATGAATTCCATGAAAAACACTAATCCTCCCACTTCCAGCTTCAGTTTGTCAATAAGATGAGTAGAACCAGTGACTGTCAAAGTAATAATTTGCTGTTCACAAAAAAGCCAATAACATTGTTTCAATGGTATCTCACATACATGTCAGGCAGCCACATTCAGAGCCAAAAATTTAACTTTGAGATTAAATTTAAAGACTTCCAGCTGATTTTTTTATTAAATAAAAGGTTTTCCTAGCAGCCAAAGTGAAACTGTCATTACTGATACAACTTACTGTAGCCAACCTCACAAAGATGATGATCCCCAGGGCCTTCTGTCAGCTGCTTTCCAGATGGGTGGCTTCAGCATGTTCAGGTGCATGCAGTTGTTCCTTCACAGGTTCAGGACTTCATACTTCTCCTTGCTAAGCTTCACGTGGTCCATCTCAGCTGATTTGGGACATCAGTGAGATGAAGTAAGATGTACTAAGTTGGAAAATGCTAGTTATTCCTGCTTACCATTCTTAGACCTGTCATTAATTACAAAATTTGTTGGATTAGTGGCTTATCTGAACATAATTAAAGGTCTTCATCTGTCCTGCCACCCTTATTCATATCCATCCAACACTCTACCAGCTAAGACAGGTTGTCATCTGTCATCTGAGCATCAGGGATGAGTCAAATTTTTGACATTCATAAATTAATATACTACATCTAGACAGACAGAATTAACTTTAAGTCAACTGCAGGTCAACAAAACAAAAATAGAAACATTTGGAAAAAATTTCATTTTGATAGTGATGATCTTGCAGATATACTGCTAACAAATGAAAGCATTTTCAGACAGCAGTATAGCTTCCAAACCAGGAATTGGTTATTGTACATCAGAACTACATCTTCACATTTGGGTAATTTATTTACCCATAGAAAAGCAACAATTGAAAACCTCTGGAAAAAAAAAATTCTTACGTGTATCTTGATTAACCAGTAAAAGTTATGAAATGATATTCCTCCCTACATTTCATGATTATCGTATGATAAATATCATCACAATTTGGCATTTTGAGCTGGGAGAGTCTGAAAAGCTAGCATAACTAAAGAACTACAGGTCTTCAAATATCACTGTGACCCAAAAGCAGGCTATACTACTCAGCCTTTCAAAGCAAAATCTGAAAACATAATGTGGATAACATGGAACTGGATAACAAAAAGAGACACAGGTTTTGAAAGGCTTTCAACACCAAAATGTTAATAAGTGTGATGTAGCCTTCCTCATTTATATTGTGAAATTGGCTGCGAAAAATCATGGTCTAGATCTTGTTCAAACACCACAGATCCTCCTGACGATTGCTATTCCCATCACATACAATGAAGTAAGGTTAAACATCCACATCTTCATTGTTTCCACAAATGAACACTTGTCCACACAAGTAGACTGATGGCACTGCAAAGGCAGAGGCATGGGGATTTCATGCAGAGGAAAGCATTAAGAGCACTGCAGAGACCTGCACAGTGAGCCCTTGAGAGGGAGTTACCTCGGGTACAATGCTGTGTCAAAGCAAGTAAGGGCTTCTAGGTTTCAGCTAAACTACCCCCAGAGTGCTTCACTTATGCATGCAGACAAGCTGTTTTGGGTCAGCAACTCCAGAATCAGCCTCTTTATAACTTAACTGTTCTTTCCTGCAGCCTGGTTTACATATACCTGGTACGATCTGTGCCTATTTTGGCTGAAGTATTTTACCCCCTCCATTACCCTAGGCAATATAGCTAACTGCAGAAAGAGCATCTCTGCCAGTTGAGTCTTCTGGTGTACAAACAGAACAAACAATACTAACCAAAACAGCAGAAAGCACCACAGGATATTTATATATTTTATGAAAACAGATGCTTGCTCCTATGCAGGGAGGAGAAGTATTGTTTACCATATAAGCAACCATAAACAGGGGGGCTGCTTTTCATTTTCCTAATCCTTCTTTCTCATCTATGCTCTGTTGCCTAACAACTAATCTACCTCATGCATAAAGGGATAATCAGCAGTTCTAGCACTCATTATGCAGTTGATTAGTTTTATTGCAGATGCTATTTTCAAAACAGTTTCCTTCAGGAACACATTCCTCGCGGAATTACTAAAACTCCACAATCTTTCAAACAGGCATCAGGGCATGGCATGATTATTTCCTTGCACGGTAATCATGTCAGAAGTTAAGTTTGTGAAAAACATTCTCCACTTTGAAGACTTCGATGACTAAGTGATTATGAGTGTAAGGAATGTGATAAAGGAATGGAAATTATTCCTGAGGAACAGTTTGGATCACAGTCCTGTTTTCTACTTCCCCCGCTAACTGCAAGGGAATCTTTTTACCTGGTGTACAAAGATGAGAGGCTGACAATGCCAGGGGTAGAGTTTCTCTATTTATCCATCATTGACAATGCAAGTAAAGGCACAGTTTCAACCCACCCTGCCCCAAGTTGGACTCTTCATTTAATCAATGTCAGCTGGAAAAAAAACCCAAGAAAAACCAACTACTAGGAAACAGGAATCTGAATGTTGAAAGCTTGCAGAAAAATTACCATCTGCCAATTGGCATCAGTGTTACTCATTTCTGTTAGTGTTAAATAAGAAATTTTTCATTTATTTTATTTCAATTGTGGTTAAATTGCCTCAGTTACCCCTAGATGAGAACTTCAGTAGTGCAAACAAGCAGCCAAAGCTCTGACAAAGTACTCAACTCAAGGGCTTGATCACATCCATAGCTCAACAGTAAATACAGATAGCACATAAATACAGCTTAAGGGATTTGTATTTAACTGAAGAATTAGGGAATTGTTCTAAGATTATTTATGAATCTGATTATTATAGAAGAATATTTCAGTCCTCTATTGCCCTAGACTTCACTTCAGTTTGACATTGCTCTGAATTAGTTGACTGAATAGCAGTTTAAATGAAGGCAGCTTAAGCTGTGTGAAGTTACTTGTGTTAATGAGTATAAGAAGTATATGACTTGGTAGATGGTCTGTAGGTTTGGCCTCTCATTAAACTAGAAGACAGAGCGCACTTGAACTTCAAACTGATATAAGATTTTGTTTCTCAACTTTTTCCGAAGTGAATTGTTTATTGCAAGAATACTGTGCAATTCTACAACTCTGCAGCATACTGATTTCAAGTCCTACCATTCCTACTTATAAATAATACAATATAATTACAAAAGATATCCACAGGAAGACAAGCACAATCAAAGCGATATTACATCTTTCGCACAAAAGAGCAGATTATATCAAAACTTCAGACTAGAGTGAACTGAAAGGTAGCATACAATAAGTGTCTAAAATTGCCACTGATGTGGAAAAGCAAATTACCACTCCCAATTTGCCCATCTCTTGTGATAGGAGAACAAAGAGACAAAGAAAAGAAATGTGCCATTTTCAAAACAAAAAGAGAGACTTAGATGCTGTGAAACTCTTGCCATGGGATATGTTGGATGATAAGACATTGTGTGAATTTACTCAGCTATTGGAGAAAAATTGCAGAAGAGAAATTCTTGGAGGCCTTACTGAATACATACCAGCTTTGTATCTATTGATTACAGATACAGTTTTGTCAGGAACTTGTCTCATTTTCACACCATCAGTATAAAACACCCTTCCCCTCAGGACTGTACAAGCATAAGACATACAGGACCCAGAGACCAAACATTGTCACAGGATATTTTTCATACAAGGCAACTACTGGAATTTGTAGTCTAGACTCTTTGATACACCATTAATTTCGCAATGAAGCAGAAAATTGAACTTATGGAGATCCACATCTTAAGCATGCAGTTCTAATTTGTTAATGATTACTTGAAAACGTTAATGGGAATGGATTGCCACAAGCACATTAGCAGCTTTAAGGACAGCTAATAAGGGTAACCACCTACCACAACGTCAGACTAAAAAAATAAAAAAGGCAAATTGAAAAAACAACAAACGGATTTTTTTTTGCTTGAAAAAACCACAGTGGTTTGAATATGTCAGTTCCAATCACTGAACGGACACTACCGAATCCAACTTTCTCAGTGCCATACTAGGAAAATAGAAAATAAACAGCTCAGCAGAGGAATGGCAATGGCTACTCCAGCCCTCCCCTGAAAACAGACCACTGCTGTCATTGCTCTGGTGTGCATTAAGAAAACAAGGAAATCCCTAGGAACTGTGAACTGACAGTGAAGAAGTACTGTTCTACTTTCAGTGGAACACTACCTAAAAAGCTTCCTTAGAAGTAAAGAAAAGACTTAAATATGTGAGTGCCTTCAGAGCACGGAAGTGTGTGGAAGAAGGAGGGAGAAAGATACAGGCTACTGCATACGCAGGAACAGAACACAAGCCTCTAAATTAAGATGTACCCCATGGAGAAGTGGGGCTAACTACTATCTCTCACTGAGATAAGTAACTTGAAAAGGCAATGAAACCAGAAAATAAACATTAGTCTACTGACCTAGAATTGTTCTTAGCCTGCTGGAATAATGAAGCACCCTGCATCCAATTACTGATTATCTGCTATACACTAGTATCCCTCAATGTGCATTAGTTTCCAAACTTCTTTAAAGGTTGGAACATAATGCTCTGATAAGGAACACGTTTGCATGCTGATGCAACTGTTTTCTTGCAAAGTTTATTTATTTCACCTAAACTTCTATGCTTGCCTAGGGATAATAGCTTTGTTTAAAATGAGCCAAGCAGCATAAATTCTATCGCTCCACATAGGAAAGCAGCCAACAATGTCACTTAGTACATAACATGAATTTGTTATCAAAGTCTTCCAGATAACAGCTACTATATATGGAATTAACTGTTACTACTCTAGCAAAAGTGCATTAGAAGTCTGTAGCTTCCATTTTCTTTCTGAAATAATGGAAGAAACTACCAACTCTATCAATAACATAGTTTTTATAAAACTTTAACAAAGCAGAAAGATCATAAGCAGACCTGAACAATGCCTTTCTATACTGCATTATTCCTACTGAATGATAAACTTCTTACCAGAAAAGGCTTCCACTGTCAACAGCATCAGCTTCAACTCAGTGTTTCATTCTGGGGAGAAACACTACAGATAGCAGCAGAAGCAGAGATGCATCACAGGCAAAGAAAGCCAGGAAAAAGGCTAAGCAGAGCACCTGGAGCAATCAGCATACAACCATGCTGTTCCTGGTCAGGGTCACATTGGCCACAATTACTACAAACTATCAAATGATAATCTCCAAAAATCTAAGGTTTCACGTCCCAAGCTCAGCCAGGACAGTAGTCAGAAACAGCAAGGTAAGGATCAGTAGCAAGGCTCCTGCACTGGATACGTATCTAGAAGTTGGAATTAAATCAGAAAAAAGTCATCTCCGCCACAGAAACACCACAAAACAAACTAGGGAAAGAACAACAAGAGCTCGGGGCTGAACTTAAATGGAGAGGGCCCAGGAGCAGAAGGTGCAGTGGAGGTTCCAGGTGAGGCTGGTCGGGGCAATTAAAGCTGATCAGCTTAATCAGGCCCCATAGAGATGCTAGGGAATCACACCTGGCAGTAAAGAGAGAAACCACACTTTTTGCTTTGACAGCCTAATTTGCAAAGGAAATCAGGGGGAAATTTCTCAGTTTCACTGAAATTCTTGGCTATCTTCATAGAATCATAAAATGGCTTGGGTTGGAAAGGGCCTCAAAGATCAGCTAGCCCTCATCCTTGCCTCCCACCAGCTCAGGCTGTCCAAGGCCTGTGCAACCTGGCCTTGAACACCTCCAAGGATGGGACACCCACAGCTCTGGGCAGCCTGTACTAATGCCTCACCACTCTTTCAGTTATATCTAATCTGAATCTCCCTCTTTTAGCTTAAAACCTTGTCCTACCACTACAAGAAGGTGTAAAAAGTTTATTTCCCTCCTGCTTAAAAGCTCCCTTTAAGTACTGCCGTGATGTCTCTTCTGAGCCTTCTCCAGGGTGAATAATATTGTGCAGTATTTAAGTGCTCAAAACAAGCAGGTACTCTCTTAAACTTAGGGAAAAGTCACGTTTTTATCTCAGTGAGGTCAGTAATAAAATTTCCATCAATTTCAATCAGGTCAAGGTTTTACCTTCTCATTTCTTTTCCTGAGCTGCTGCTGTTTTGAAGTCAATCACGGTAATAAAAAAATTAGAGGAAGTGCCACAGACTCTCTTTTTCCAAGCCTTTTCTGGAAATCCCATGGATCTCTCTTATACCAGTGTGTTTTGTACTCCCTACTTTGACCCTTTTGTCAGGCTAACGGCTTGCTGATTAAGAGTCAGATAAACCTACTCCAGAGCACATTAATATCATTCCTTTTCAGCCAGAGGTCTGGGTCAGCAACATGAGCATGAAATATGCCTTTTCTCCTGACCTGCTGTTGGGTGAAATGTTGCTCTATTATAGGGCCTGCTGGTCCCAGCAAATGAACCTGGAGTTTGGGGCCTTCCTATGGTAATCCTTTATTCCAATATGGACTATATTTACTGTGAACTTTTATTGGTAGTGCTTTTACTGTATCTGTTTCTGGAAATAGATTAATACTGTTAATACTGCGTTTCTTATCAAAGACTTTGGAATATATGCACTTTTAAATTTTTTCTTTTTGTTATTTATTTATTTATTAAAATAAACAAGCTGAGATACTGGAACCAGTAACATCCCAGGAGTTTATACATGCAAAAACCTATGACCAGTATGTCATAGAATCATAGAATTGCTCAGATTGGAAAAGATCTTAAAGATAATCAAGACCAACTTCAACCTAACCATACTGTCCTAACTCTTAACAACCCTCTGCTAAATCACGTCCCTGAGCACCACATCCAAACGGTTTTTAAACACATTCAGGGATGGTAACTCAACCACCTTTCTGGGGAGCCTATTCCAGTGCTTAACCACCCTTTCTGTCAAGAAGTGTTTCCTGATATTCAACCCAAACTTACCCTGGTGCAACTTGAGGCCATTTCCCCTCATCCTGTCACCTGTCACCAGTGAAAAGAGACCAAACCCTCTCGCTCTGTAAGCACCTTTCAGATATTGGAAGAGAGCAATAATGTCTCCCCTCAGCCTCCTTTTCCCCACACTAAATAGCCCCAGTTCCTTCAGTCTCTCCTCATAGGCCGTATTCTCCAAGCCCTTCACAAGCCTTGTTGCCCTTCTTTGGACCTTCTCCAGAACTTCAGTGTCCTTTCTGTACTGAGGTTCACAGCACTCGAGGTGAGGCCTCACCAGTGCTGAGTACAGGGGCAGGATGACTTCCCTAGTCCTGCTCACCACACCATTCCTGATACAAGTCAGGATGCCGTTGGCCTTCTTGACTACCTGGGCACACTGCTGGCTCATATTCAGCCCACTGTCCATCAGTACACCAAGGTCCCTGTCCATCAGGAAGC
Source organism: Perdix hodgsoniae (assembly GCA_035772895.1). Lineage (NCBI taxonomy): Eukaryota > Metazoa > Chordata > Aves > Galliformes > Phasianidae > Perdix > Perdix hodgsoniae. The sequence continues at coordinate 1,847,698 of JAPSGF010000011.1, forward strand.
TTTCCAGCCGTTCCTCCCCAAACCTCCAGGGTTGCCTGGGGTTGCTGTGACCAAAATGCTGCACCCAACACTTGGCCCTATTGAAACTCATGCAGTTTACCTTGGCCCACTGATCCAGACTATCCAGGTCCTTCTCCAGTGCTTTTCTTGATGATCAGAGGGCTGGAGCACCTCTCCTATGAGGAAAGATTGAGGGAACTGGCTTGTTTGGTTGGAGAAGAGAAGGCTCCAGGGAGACCTCATTGTGGCCTTCCAGTACTTGAAGGGTGCATCGAACAGCAGGGGGAATGGCTCTTTACAAGGGTGGATAGTGATAGGACAAGGGGGAGTCATTTTAAACTGAAACAAGGGAGTTTTAGGTTAGATATTAGGAGGAAGTTTTTCACACAGAGGGTGGTGACACACTGGAACGGGTTGCCCAAGGAGGTTGTGGATGCCCCATCCCTGGAGGCATTCAAGGCCAGGCTGGATGTGGCTCTGGGCAGCCTGGTCTGCTGGTTGGTGACCCTGCACATAGCAGGGGGTTGGAACTAGATGATCATTGTGGTCCTTTTCAACCCAGGCCATTCTATGATTCTCCCCACTGCCCCCCTCATGCTCGTGTCAGCACTTTCAATATTTCTTCTCTGAGGTTCATCATTACATGGTGTTCAGCAAGGAACTACTCCCAGCACTGTCCAAGACTCTGCTCCTAGTGCCTCACGTACACAGTCCATCTCATAGCTAGGAACTATGGAACTGGCAAAGCATATGGGGTTTAGGTATCTACTTAAATTTAGGAATGAATGTATACATGTGCTAGTTGTTTATTTCATACCATTAGAGCTTAGGATGCTTTTCAGCTGAGGGTGTTCTCTGAGACTCCTGAGGAGTTAATGGTGTGGAGTGAAAAAAAATCCAACAGATTCCTCTCCTGCTTTTCACTGAAACTCCTCCCTGACCACAAGAAAGAAATGTATTAATAGTGTCCCCCTCGGACTAGTTAATAGCTCTGTTAATGAATAGCTAGATATGTTTATATTCCTATACTGCTGTTACTCTGAAGATCTGCACAGCTTTGAAATTTTGCATAGGAGACCACAGCTTTTAGGCTCTATCTTTATTTCGTTTTTCCTTTCCAAAGAAGAAAGCTGGCCTGCAGACAGCGAGACTCCATTATACCTGCATCTATACTCTGAATTAAGTATTTTTTTTAAAAGATATATGCTACTGCACTTTATTGCTTGGAAAAATGACATATGATAATAATGTCAAAGATCTCACAGCAATGCACATACACAGGGGACAGAGGATAAACTTCAGTGTGGAAATTTAGTTTGATCTTTTCCTGACTTGTGCTTGGCTGATACTAACCCATTTGCTTTCTCATAATGTTAGTGTTAATAGAGAGCATGTATAATGCAAGACTATATTTCATTATAAAAAATAACAATATATTTCATCCTTCCAGTACAATTGAGTCATGCTAAAAAAATATGAAATACATTACTTTTCTTTGCCATTGAAAATCTAATTTTTGCTTCCAACTGTCCAACCTCATGCAAATAGAAGTATTTTAATGATGCTACGAGTTCTATTTATTTGCATGCATATGGAAGAGCAGCAGTGGAACCATTTGCAGACATAAGCATCTGTGGTGATTTTAGCAAGACAGTCTTTTGGTAACAGTCTTTTAAAACTAAAATAGAGTTGAGTTTTAGGAACAGATAGATGCTGGTAGTTGCTTTTGGTACTGCGTTTTCTAGATTCTTTAACAATCTTACACCCTATTTCTGCCTATGCAGCAGAGACCAGTCAGAACTCCTCCTACAGTTTTAATGCTGCAATAGCTAGTGAAATGCATTCTTTCCACTTTCTTCCCTTGCTCCAGGAGGGAATTTCCAGTAGAAATAAAGGGTTAGACTTCATTTTTTACTTTTTTTGTCTGCTTTGTCTGTGTTCCCCCTCAGACAGCACTGATTCTGCTTGAACATTCAAACAACTTTCAGCTAGAGAATATTGGACCCTCCTATAGCTATATGAATAAAATGTTCCTAATTGTTTTCTTGTGCGGTATATAAGAACAGCTGAAGTAAAAGGAGATATACACCTAGCATCCAAACAAGGCTTGTATTACACTTGAACAACATCTGGAAAAATGCCCTGACTTTGTGGGAGTTCAGTCTCCTAATCAAAGCTTAGCTCTTTGGTGGTCAGATTCTCCTTTTGTATGTGTGCAGGTAGTTTCCTCAAAGGTCTTAACTGAACCATGGTGAAGGTCATCACAGCTCATTCTAACACTAATATATTTCTAGTATCACAGAATCACAGAATGGCCAGGGTTGGAAGGGACCTCAAGGATCATGAAGCTCCAACCCTCTGCCACATGCAGGGCCACCAACCTCCCCATTTAATACTAGACCAGGCTGCCCAGGGCCCCATCCAATTTGGCCTTGAACACCTCTAAGGATGGGGCATCCACAACCTCTCCGGGCAGCCTGTTCCAGCACCTCACCACTCTCATGGTAAAGAACTTCCCCTGACATCCAACCTTAATCTTCCCTCCTACAACTTAAAACCATTTTCCCTTGTCCTGCATTTATCTTGTATCATTTATCCTTGTAAAGAGTTGACTCCCCTACTATTTGTAGGTTCCCTTTAGATACTGAAAGGCTGCAATGAGGTCACCCCGCAGCCTTCTGTTCTCCAGGCTGAACAAGCTCAGCTTCCTTAGCCTGTCTTCATAGGGGAGGTGCTCTAGCCTCCTGATCATCTTCATGGCTCTCTTGTGGACCCTCTCTTAACAGCTCTCTGCCTTTCCTGTATTGGAGGCTCCAGACCTAGACATGGTACTCCAGATGGGGCCTCACGAGGGCAGTGTAGAGAGATACAATCACCTCCCTGTCCCTGCTGGCCGTGCCTCTTCTGATGGAGCCCAGGATACCATTCGCTTTCCTCACTGCAAGAGCACACTGCTGGCTCACATTAAGTTTTCAACTTGATTCAGTTGTGAAGAAAAAATATAGAAAGCTGCAATTCATTTGGAAAATTTCACTCTTGCATATGTTCAAGAAGGGAGAGCAAGGTGTAAGGAAATGTTTTCACATTAGATTAGTGGCATGCATGAGCTCCTTCCTAGCACTCAACCTACCCTACCTTCTAATTGGATATTCTTTCCTTTCTGCACACATGAGCACAATTTTTGCTCATGTGAGATGAATTTCAGTACTTGGTGGCACTGCAACCTAGCAGAGCAACTTACCTTCTACATACAAGAAAAATTATTGTTTGTTTTATTTGTTTCAAAGCAGAAATGCTTAACTGGAAAAGCACAGTACTACACCGTAAGCTCTCTATATGCAAGTGGTTTAATGAGTCCCAACTTTTAAAAATTTGTCAGACATAAAGGCAGTACTAATCCGATTAGTAACTGTGATTGAGTAAATCTACTGTAAAAATGGACCGTGCCCTGTTTTGAACATGATACCATGCTGGTCATTCGAGAACTGCCACTGTGAGACATAAAAGTCTCTTTGATGGAATATTTATTTCACGAGTTAAAAAAAGGGATAATATAGTATTGTTTGTTTTCAAAATCACTTGTAAAGTTTTATTAGCCAAGGAACCAATATTCAAAACAGCCAGGAAGAGAAGTGAGCTGTGCAGAAAGAGAGATGAAAGCTTGTGGAGGGGAAATGAAGTGGTTAAGTCCAAGAGTTGCTAGTTCTACTTATTTAGGCTGTAGCGTCTCATAGGGATAAAGGAAGAGAAGTATTTTGGAAAACCATATTTGTTAAGTTGAAAAAGTCAGCACTTTGTTGTGTGGCCTTGGAAACTCTCATCTGGCTTTCTATCTGCCCTCCAAAATATTTCTGTGTGTCACTTTGGCAGTCACAGCTACTAATTTTAAAGCAGAGAAGAGACTTCATTCCTTGGGGCTCACATGCACTGCAATTAGTCTTATTATAAAATGCCAAAAAATCTCTGGCAGCTAAAATAAAGTCCAGGGAAATGTCCACACCGCTGATGAATGAGTTCCTTGAAAAGAAGTAGGGGTGGGCATGAGCCACGACATTTGGATTTAGATCCAGGTCTGGAAAACCTGAGGATTGTGTTTTGGCTGGGTCCATCGTATATATATATAGAAGGAGATCAGCAGTGGCATTTGTATCCAGATTTATGCTCCAGATTTCATTAACTATTTATTATAAGTCCATACACATGTATGCACACGTGCAGTTTACAATTGTTATCCAAACTTCAAATAGCACAATAAATATTATTGCATATAAAAGCTCTCGTTTTTCTTTCACCCACATGAAGCTGTATTTCCTTTCTGGTCAGAGTGCCTATGAGATTGTACTGTGCCATGAACGTTTGACCAGCCCTTCTTGCTCTAATGTTAATGCTCTATTTACCTAATTAAACATTAGATCAATTTGTTTGCACAGTGCAATGTGCCTGACAACAAGAGCAAAAAAAAAAAAAGCAAACAAGCCAGCAACTGCATTTTTTCAGTCAGGAGGTGCAATTTATCAACCCAGCTGAAAAGCTTTTCCTTTTTTTAAGGAAGAATGAGCTCAGTTCGTGGTGGAGGTACTTCCAAATTGTTTGCCAAAGTGAAAAAAAATACTTATCAGCTTTAGGTTATAAGGAAAGCTTCCTGTGTTGCGCAGAAACCTCTAGCTTGATGTTCAGTTTGCATTGCTGCAAAGAAGGAGCCATTTCAATCACCTGTCAAGACACCCCTTCTGCTGTCTTTCTGCATCACTGTGTTCACAGCTGGGGTGATGTGGCTTGAGCTCTCACAGCCTTGAATCTGCACTTTTGAGTATCGCAGGCAGTTTCTAAACCACCATGATGATGAGGGATAGCAGCTCCCATTGGGAGAGTGTGCCTGGTTCCTTGCTGGAGCCAAGGGGTTAAGGGGCTGCCACGGGAGCACTGCAGAGATACATCCTAAGGGTCTTTCAAAGAACGTGTCTATTAATGCAGACAGGTCTCTGGAAGTTAAATAGGAGGTGGAAGGATGCTTTATGCATGCTAGAATACAACTTCTGAAGGCTACACACCCCTACTTTGTTCCCAGCCCCCCAACCTGCATCTGCAGTGCACACCTTTTTCAAGTTTGAATCAGAACTGAATTTTTGCCAACAACTCAATAGGTGTAAAATGTAAAGACAAAAATTACTGTCAGCAGTTATTTTCATAATTTTCCTAATCAGATCCAGCTGTCAAAGAGGCACCACAGAGCTGCTCAGCTTATGGATATGGAGTGAGATAAAAATTGTTTCTCGGAGTTGGAGGAATCACAGGATCACAGATTGATTAAGGATGGAAAAGACCGCTAAGATCATCAAGTCCAACCATCAACCCATCCCCACCATGCCCATTAACCACGACCTTCAGTGCCACATCTACACATTTCTTGAACACTTTCAGAGACAGTGACTCCACCACCTCCCTGGGCGGCCTGTTCCAATCCATCACCACACCTTCTAAGAAGAAATATTTCCTAATATCCAACCTGAGCCTCCCCTGGCAAAACTTAACGCCATTACCTTTCATCTTACCTCTGTTACCTGGGAGAAAAGACTGGTCCTCACCTCCTCACCTTTCAGGTGTTTGTAGAGAACAGTAAGGTCTCCCCCAAGCCGCCTCTTCTCCAGACTAAACAGTCCCAGAATAAGCATGAAAAAGGCAAGTTAGTGCCTGGGAGGGCTCACACACTGCTCATCATAACTGCAAATAAAAATTGCATCCATTTACCTTATTTTAAATAATATATGATCCACTCTGTATTAAAAAAAATAATAATAATGAAAGAAACTGTGTCTGTAACACACACCTACTGGGATTCTACAGTGGAATGTGGATTTGATTCTCAGAATGTTAATTTCTGACAGAAATTCTCCATCAGTTAATGACACAGGAGCACAAGGGCACAGAGTGATAAATGTGCAGTGTGTTAGTGCGCGGTGACTGCAGCAGAGTCAAGCTAGGAATTCTGAGAGAAACTGCAAAATACTCCTGGAAATCTCAAAAAACTGCGTAACTTAAAATACAGAGCTGCAAATCAGTCCTGCTAAAGCACAGCATGGATTTTCTCACCAACATTTTTTCCTGTCACAAACTGGATGAGATGCACTTTTCTTTTACACTTCCCACCTGTTCTATCCCAGTATATTTCAAAATCAGACTCCTTGCCAGAAAACCTTGTTTGTATTGAAACACAGGATTGTGTATTTCCGTCCGTCTGAACAAGGAAAGCCCAGCAGTGCAGTGTCCCTGGCTGCTTGTTAGGGATGATGTTGTGCACAGAGTGAGCCATGAACAACTCTTTGTTTCATTTCCAAACACTTTTATAAATAGAGTTTGCTTGCAGTCTCATAAACTTAATTCTGTCCTGAGGCCTTTCTGCATAGCTTCATTTACACGCACACCAATCGAGCATTTAAGAGGTTTACTTTAGCCTGATAATGATCTATTAGGCCTGATTATAAAATAAAAAAATCAGGTATCTAGTACAAACATTCTTTCACATAAACAGCACATCACCTCATTTCACTGTGGTCTTGTTTCTGGATGGGGTATCGAGTTCATAACATTATTGCAGGGCAATGTGACTCACTTGTGTAGCATATTGCTTTGGAGGTTGTGTACTTTCCACAAAAGCAGAACACCAAATTCTGAGCTTTTCTGGGAAGTTTCTTCCCAAAAGACAGAAGTACTGAATCAGATGGGATTCCACATGTAGGTGTGTATGTGTGCATGAGCGTGTCTGTGTGTGCAGGGAAGCAGATGTGGATGGAAGGTATTAGCAATGCAGACTTGCACCATCCTGGTAATCCAAAAACTGCATGCTGCATGTCACTGGTTATAATTTAAGCTTCTTTGTTTTCAAGCTGTAATACATCTGGGATAGCAATTCCCGATCCCTTGCCTGCATTTGTTACTTACAAATTCCTCCTTAGGCTCCATTCTATAAAACATTATACATCTTCCTAACTTTACATATGAAGCATGTGACATGACCTGGGCTTAATGGTTGTGACTCAAAGGGCTCCTTGTACTTGGCAGTGACCACAAGCTGGGCTGGGGAGAGAAAGTGGGAATTATGCTGGGAATGAGTGGGCTGAGGACAGTCTTGACTGCAGCCTTCCATCAGCAGAGTCAGCAAGGAGGAGGTTAAAGAACACACCAAGCAGGAACAAGTACATCCCTAGCACTTTATCTGCCGGTGCTGTAACCTAGCAAAGAGCTTCAGCACCAGTGGTGGTGGCTTAGTGTGGTTGGAAGGGGTGGAAGGGTACAGGGAAAATTGGTAAGGAGAAGCTGAGCTGTGAAGGAAAAAGGAGGAGGGGCTTCTAGAAAACTCCCCTGCCAAATACATCGAATATCAGTTTATTGCTCTATTACTCTGCCACTCTTCTGCTAAATGTCTTAGTGATCAGTGTTGCAACACTATTTGTCAGCAGAGGAACAATGAGGAAATCTAAAGTCACTTTCCATGCACAGGCCAGGTTGTGGAATTAGACTGTGCTTAGCCCATAACCGAGTACCCTAAGAATGTAAATGAGACCACATGTATGGAGAATAGAATAGAAGCCATAGAATGGTTTGCAACACATCTTCATAGTAGGAAAAAGAGGAAAATTGAGACACTCCTGAGTTCAAAAATCCCTTCTCATTCCTCAGGAAGAAGGCCTTGGGAGCCCTTTCTGCTCACAATCGATTTCAGGTACAATGCTGTAATTCTTCAGCACCACAAGGAACCTTTTAAAGCAGTACCCAGTGGGTTCAACCACTGATGGACAGTCAGACCTGTTTATAAGCAGCACAAATAACTACAAGTGACAACATGCAGGCAGAAAAAATGGAAGGGTAAAAATAATTGTAAAATTCTGTCCTTGATTTGGTTATTTATTCATTGGAACAGGCTGCCCAGGAAAGTGGTGGGGTTACCATCCCTAGAGGTGTTCAAGAAATGTGTAGCACTGTGGGATGTGGACTAGTGGACATGGTGGTGGTGGTGGGCTGACAGCTGGACTAGATAATCTTAGTGATCTCTTCTAACCTTAATGATTCTAGGAGTCTATTTTTTTTCTTCTGAAGAGCTTTCCTTCCAGACAGGCATTTCTGCAGAGGGCTGCAGTGGTTTACGGCTAAAAATCATTCAGTTTTTTGTTAGCTATTTGCACTTGATGAGATTCACAACATGATAACATGTAACATCAAAGAATGAGTCAAGCATTGCACTCATTTTGTTCCCACAACTAAAATGAAGGAAGTTACGTTTCCATGCTGCTGGATGACCCAACCTATGGCAGCCATAAGACTCAACTGCAGATAAACATGTGGTCAAGACCCATCACTTTAATTGACAGTGATTATCAACTTTAAACATCACTAGCTGTTATCTGTCCTGAGTATTTCTTGAATTCTTATAAAGAATCACAGAATGATTTGGGTTGGAAAAGACCACTAAGAGCATTTAGTCCAACTGTCAGATCATCCCCACTATGCCCGATGACCATGTTCCTCAGCGCCACATCTCTATGTTTTTTGAACACCTCTAGGGATGGTGACATCACCACCTCCCTGAGCAGCCCATTCCAATGCCTCACCTCTCTTTCAGAGAAGGAATTTTTCCCAGTATCCAATCTGAACTCCCAAGTTGGTTGATCATCAGTTCAAACAGAGGAGAGTCTCTGTCTCACAGCATTCTTTGTCGGAGGAAGAGAGCGATGGAAAAATAATATATATATACGGTAAATTTTCAGATTTTTTTGCTTGTTGGCTTTCAGCTCTGATCCGGAGGGGCGGGAGCTGCAAGCCCCGCAGTCTGGCTTCTTGCCGACCCGCAGCCAGGCTCTTCTGCCCCGGAGGCCACGGCGGATGCTGCCGGCAGGTGGCGCTGCCCCTACACGGAACACCGCCCGCTGGCCCCACGCGGGGCCTCGCCGAGCCAAGCGGGTCGGGGCTGCGGTAGCCGCAGGGCCCGAGGTAGTGCTCCTGCGGGGGGCTTGGGGTGCAGCCGATGCATCCTCCTTAACGCAGGGTTTTCTTCTTATTATTCACGTTTGTTTTTAAAACCACAAGTTTTCTGCTTTAGCACTTCTTCACGGAACAGACTGGGTCCGAACAAGTCGATGCATCAAGGATTTTGTCTTTTGTGGAAAGCATAGACAGCAGTTTAAAAGAGCTCACCAAACAGAAGTGAAAAACTGACAGCAGACCGTGTGTCTGCTTTGTACAGACATAACAGTGTGGCAACTGCTTCATATTTCTGGGAATAATTACTTTACACTTTATTATTTATTTTTCTTTTTAAAGATCGATATTTCTGAGACATTCCAATTTTCAGAGTTTAAGTGTTCAGCTTGTTCCAAAAATGAGGCAGATGGAGTCTCAAACAGAGCACTCCCAGCTACTGGTCGCTTCTGGAAAGCTAAGCCTGGAACTACAAAGCTTCTCACTGCCACTGCATTTGCTGATAGAAGCTCACACTGCCATCTGAAATATTTTGGCCTTCAGAGCAGACACAATTATTCTGTCTCATGAGCTCATATTCAAGTCAAAAGTATTTGCTCAAATCTTTCTTTTTTGGCTGGACAAACCTCAAAAGATCCGCATTCAGGTTTAATCGGAACAACCACCCAACGGGAACGCGGTAAGAAGCAGTGTTCAGTCTTGGCTTCAAATCCGAATTTATTCAGAACTCAAGGAAGAAACAGAACAGAAAGGTGATTTGGGTGTGTTTTTGATTTACCCCTTTGTACCTGAGGGGCCCGCAGAAAATTTTGGATCTGAATCCAAGCATGTCTGAAATGCGGGAGCTTTGGTTTGGTTTGGATCTACCTCTCACTGCTTTGAACTGTTTGGGTGTTTACTTGAAACCTAGCCAACCTGTTCCACATTTTTTGAATTTGGAAAACTGAGCTGGAAATGTGACAAACTGCCTTTTTTTCTTTTTTTCTTCTTTTCTTTCTTTCTTTCTTTCTTTCTTTCTTTCTTTCTTTCTTTCTTTCTTTCTTTCTTTCTTTCTTTCTTTCTTTCTTTCTTTCTTTCTTTCTTTCTTTCTCTCTTTCTTTCTCTCTTTCTCTCTTTCTCTCTTTCTCTCTTTCTCTCTCTCTCTCTTTCTCTCTCTCTCTTTCTCACTTTCTCTCTCTCTCTCTCTCTCTCTTTCTCTCTTTCTCTCTTTCTTTCTCTCTTTCTCTCTTTCTCTCTCTCTCTCTCTCTTTCTCTCTCTCTCTTTCTCTCTCTCTTTCTCTCTTTCTCTCTCTTTTTTTTCTTTTTGGTGTTATTTAACAATTTCAGTTCTGAACAGAAACTAGAAATGAAGTCTACACATTGCAGAGCTTCTGGCACTTCAGCTGACAATGAATGTTTGGTAGTAACGAGGGGCAAAGAAGCACAGATGCAAGTGTGCCTGCACAGTTCTCAGCATCTTCTCACTTCTTACACTCAGAATACCAATATAATGAAATGTAATTCTATTAGCAATGCTTATAGAAGGTGCAATGTTGAGACACCACATTTCCATAGATGCTTCAGTAAAAAATAGACTTACCTACTCTTTGATTTGCAAATCCCAAGGTTGGATGTGGCTCTGAGCAGCCTGGTCTGGTGGTTGGCAACACTACACATAGCAGGGGCATTGAAACTAGATGATCACTGTGGTCCTTTTCAAGCCGGCCCATTCTATGATTCTATGAAGAAAGTTTGGTGATACTCATTAACAGAAAACTGCTTTTATCGTGTGTGCCTTCAGTTTTCTGTAGTTCTGTAGGGCACACAAAATAAAAGATCCACTGACTTTAGAGGGGTTTTTCATCTTCTTATACATAGTATTGTTTGAATCTTTAATGCATCAGGTATCCCTCTTTCACTTCTTCAAAAATGTAATTACATAAATATAATCAGAGCATCTGCACCAATCCTTGGCTTCAGGATCCTTCCATAACTACACATCATTTTATTTGAATTCTTACTTTATGTTAGTTATCATGATCAATAAAACATTATTTTAAAAGTAACCTGTGATCTGATAGTAATGGAACATTCAAACTGAGCTTTTTTTTTATTGTGTTTTTTTCTTTTCCTTGTCATTTCACCTTTTACATACTTTAAGTTATCCCAATCTATTGCAAGGCTATTCCTGTCTATAGATCTATTTAGGTCTGCTTTCTAGCAAAGAGAATCTGCTGACTTCACTTAAAATCTCATTGAAGCAAATATTTACACAATTGAAAACTGGAGCATATGCGGGTTTTGCTCAGGTAATTTATGAAACAAATGAGGGCCAAAAAGTGAAAAATCAGCATTTATACCGTGCTAGCAAAAGTGCATCTCTGAAGTGTAAGCTGTCTTTGTGCATGCAGAGGGGAATGATGTACACAGGTGCTACTTGCAGTCATCATACTCAGTTCTTTTTCAGGTACATATGTTCAACAGCGGCAAACAAAATATGAGAGAACTAATTTTTTAAAGTCTCCCTGAATTAAATCTGTATAGCAAATCTCTGCAGATAGCTATCTGTAAATTCTGATGTGAAAGCATAAGTATTTTAGCATCTTTCTTTTGGACTGGCAGAATAAGTACTGAACAGCTTTCTGGGAGCTTTACTATGACAAGAAGCACTGCATAGATCTCACAAAGTGCTTGAAGGATGACTGCAATAAGTCAGAGATAGTAGCTAGAAATGTAAGTAACAAGGTCACAGCTTATTTCTCTTCTAAAACAAAATAAATTGCTTGACGCTTCAAGGTGAAGAGCTTTAAATTTGCAGAGTGGATTTGCTTGAGCTGACAGTCTTTGAAGAGCTTGACCTGTAACTTGTATGCTCCTGTTCTACTGCCAGCCCAGCCCCATAACTCACCGAGATGGAGAGTGACAGCCTCACCTACAAAGTCATGTCTTCTCCTCGCTGGAGTTCACAGGATTAGCCTCCTTGGAAATGCTAACAAAAGTCTGAACGTATCATATCACTGTTTGAGACAGCAGTGGGGATGTTTGTGGAACCATTCACTGTCTCAGGGCTAATCTCCGGGATAATTTAGATTGACCTTACAGATCTCTGGAAACCCCATTCCCCATGATGGACTATCTCCATTATATCCATTCTCAACCTTCAAGATTTAACCCAAACTGACATCACAAAGTTATATCAAAAGCTTTAAACTGATATATATCTCTATATCAGTATAACCCTCAAACCCCCTTCAGTTAGGCTTTACCTTTTGCTTTGAGGTCTTTGAGCTCCCTCGCAAAAACACTGTATCTACTGTGAATAATGCTAACCAGAGAGCGCAGGACATCTTGACATCTTCTTGTGTTTACTTTTTCGCAAGATGGATCGCTGTGGCAAATAGATGTAAAGTATCAAAGAGCTGCCCCTCTTGTGTTTGGGAAGGTTTTGAAATCGATCGGTGAGGGCTGGGAAGGGAGCAGGGTTCTTCACCTTAGCAAAGGTACCCCCGGGGCAGGCTCTGTCTCCTGGCATGGGAGGCCAAATCATTCTCTGTTCATGAAAGTATTTATAGCCATAATTACAACTTTGACTGCAGAGTGCATGGCCAAAGGCCACTAGAAGCATGGGGAAATATGCACTAAGAGCATAATTCCAGTCTGAAGCTGAGCAAAAGAAATTAATCATGCTACACAGATTTATTAAAAACTACCCTAGTTTCAGGTGAGCAGAGTTGATTTTGTTTGTACTGTTTGATATGTTGCTATGTATATGTTGTCTGATATGATGCTTTAGGAGAGAAACAATGTTCATAACACAGATACGTTTTAGTTGCTGAGCAGTGCTGTACAGAGCCAAGGATGTTTCAGCTCCTTGTACTGAGCTGAGCTGGAAGAGAGCAGAACCAGGATAGCTGACCCAAACAGGCCATAGGGATATCTCATACCATAACGTGTCATGTAAAAACCAGAAAACTGAGGGGAGTTGGCCAGGGCAGCACTTTCTGTTTAGGGACTGGTTGGGCATCAGTTGGAGGATGGTGCTGGTCCTGCGTCTCCTAGGATCAGGAATCTCCTCTCACCCCTAAACTTGCTTCTAATAGCCTCCATGGCCTGGCCTGCACTGCCTGAGCCTTCTTGCTGACCGCTGTCTGCTCCCCACCAATAGGCTCAGGATAAAGCTGGCTGAGCTCAGCCATCCAGCTGCTACTGCTGCCTATATAAAAAATGTCTGATTAAGCACAATTATTGGAGGGGGAGGAAGATATAATTGCCTTTTTAGCCCAGTAAAACAGCTGCTCCTCATTCCCCCATTTTTCATGTGTGTACTGCACTGAACCACACCATAGAAAAGGCATAATCCCTCTGACAACTAGAGATTACCCAACTCCTTGTCTCTGTCAAGCTGTTCCTGCCATCCCTGGATCACAGCAGATAAATTTTACTTTTTGAACAGGTTGAAGAACAGTTACAGAATACAGAAAAAAAAAAAAAAAAAAAAAACACCCCAAAAAACCCACCTGAATAAAGCTGGTCAACCATCATTCTGCTCTGGCAACTGTGAAAGTTTTTACTTCCAGACTGCGTTTCAAGCACTAGTGTCAAAGATGGAGTAATAAAAGCAGATGAAAAATAATGATGCAAAGAGGCCATGTGTCTTATGGTTTATGTACAAGACAGAAGCTGACATAACATTGAAGGCTATAACTGTCTGGGAGGCACCAGCCTTTGGAGAACATTTTTTTCGGTTTCCATGTTGGTGATGCTCTGGGGAGTACTTATGTGATTGTTTCTCTGGTCTCTATGATTTCACAATTATGCAATCTATCTCCAGGGATGTGATCTCTTGACTCAAGAATAAAACAAAGATCTTAATAAAAATGAATACAAAGGTACAATAGAAAAATGGATTTTAGGACAAAGCGTGGAAAATTTTAAGCATTCCTACAAAGACGTTTAAACAATGCCACTCACTTCTTCCACATACACAAAGAGCAAATTTTGGAGCAGACAGTGAAGTCTGCTATTCTGGTGGTATAAAGCAGATTTCAGCAAAACACTGGAGAATTTCTGGTGGAAAATCCTCCAACGTAAAAAAGAGTTGATGATCCATAGACTGGAGGATTTTCCAACAGAAAGTACACCAATCTACAGATTATTAACTCTTTTTGCCTGTTTCACAGGAAGAGATTATCAATCCCATGGAGCACTTATCTCTGGTATATCCATTCTGGGAGTCCTTAAAGAACTTCTCCATAAATATGCCTGCTGTGCCTGGCAGCATAGCATTTTGACTGTAGTAATAGTCCTAGGACCTAGACAGAAAGCCGATGGGCTAACCCACCAAGTCCATCCACTGATAGGGTCAGAGAGGAGGAGGTGCACATCCATGTAAAAAGTAGTTTGAGTGGTGAGAGGGAAGTCAGGTCAGCTAAGGTATGTATGACCTACAACTGCAAGAATCAGGTGAAACCCCAGGACCTGTGTAAAGTGAATGATCTGAATGGATAATGAGAATGTTTTCTCCTACTCTAATATAAAAGTAGCTTTATTTAAGAAGTGCCAGCCACTTTTCTTTCCTAGTTTTTCACCTCCAACTCCCAAAAGTGCAAGTACTAAAATTCAGCTAGCCATTAAAAAAACTCCCTATTCAGTCTAGATACTGATGTTAATAAAGTAATACATTCAACAGTCAGTATAAGCGACTTTGTTTTTAACTGCACATACAAGCATCCTTCCCATTGCTCGCCCCAAGGATCCTCTCTCTGTTACAAGTGATTTCACAACTATTTCCTTCCGTCTGTGGTGGATTTGGCCTAAATTTCAACTACATTTGTGCATTTTTTGTTCTGGAATCACTAATAATGAGTCAAAGAATCAATTCAAATGCTGTGATTTATGGGAGAGTTAAGTGCCAATGAAAGGCAGGGTAACTTGTTCTCAAGACTGATTGCTGCTGCAATATTTGGTGTTTTTCTTAAAAGTCCCAGGGAGAGTTTCATGAGAATCCAGTTACTTTAAAATAAAAAACAACTAGTTTCAGGAGACTCAAAAATTGTTATGGGAATGTTAAAAGGGAGGCTTCTTAAAGGCCTAGAAGACAAATACATGAATATTTCAGCAAAAGAGCTGAACATTCATCATTTGAATGAAGATTTTAAACCTGGTGTTTAGATAATGGCTTTTGAATGATTGCTTTGGTGATGCTGAACAGAGTTCTCAACTCTCAAACACTGTATCCTTTGTGCTTGTTTTGGCTTTCAGGAAGCGCAGTTTTACTCAAGGGTTTAGAAGCGGAAGAAGATCCTTTTATTAGTAGTAGGGAGAAACCTGTTTGAAGTGTTTAGTTAGGATACAAAGAAACATGCCCTAGTTGTGTTTGGCAACCTTGGTGCCAGGACATTTCAGCAGTGCTGGGCAGTGCTGGGCAGTGCTGGGGCCCACAGTGGCAAGCTTGCCCTAACAGCTGTCAGACAGGGTTTGGGGTAGGTTCATTGCAGGCCTGCAAATGAACACTTACCTTACTAATATATGTGTGTAGATGTATCCAGTTAGATGGGGACTTGCATATCTAATGATGGCTGAGACAACATATACACTCATTGTAGTTGACTCAGTGACTGCAACCTGCTGCCATGCAGCTGTTGGAAAAGTGGTCCTCATGGTGTATGACAGGGAAGAACTCATGACTACCATGTATCCACAAGCTAAAGCCCTTTCACAGAGACTGAAAGCAATTAAGATAGAATGCTGAAGGAATGGAATCAATAGGGCTGCCTATATGGCTTAGGGAGTGTTGCCATAAACTTCTGTGATGGGCCTATGGCCCACCTGGGCATCCTGGGGCAAACAGTGAACACTGCAGCTACCAGGTGTGTGCTTGGATTGGCTGTGATCCTGAAGGCAGCCTGTAGACAGATCTGGAGATCACAGAATCATAGAATCATAGAATTGTTTAAGTTGGAAGGGACCCTTAAAGGTCATCCCAACTCCACTGCAATGAAAAGGGACACCTATAGCTACATCAGGTTGCTCAGAGCTCCATCCAGCCTGACTTTGAACATCTTCAGAGACAGGGCAGCTCACCACCCTTATTGTAAAAGACTTCTTTATATCCAATCTAAATCTCCCTTTGTTTAATTTGAAACCATTTCCCCTCATCCTGTCACAACAGACCCTGCTTTCTTATAGTCCCCCTTTAGATACTGAAAGACCTCTATCAGGTCTCCCTGGAGCTTTCTCTTCTCCAGGCTGAACAGCCCCCACTCTCTCAGCCTGTCCTTGTAGGGGAGGCATTCCACCCCCTGGATCATTTTTGTGGCCCTTTTCTGGACAAGTTCCAGAAGGTCTAAGTCTCTCCTGTACGGAGGACTCTGCATCTGGAAGCAGTATTCCTCACCAGTGCAGAGTAGAGGGATAGGATCAACTCCCTTGACCTGCTGGCCACACTTCTTTTGATGCAGCCGAGGATATGGTTGGCTTTCTGGTCTGCAAGGACACACTGCTGACTCATGACCAGCTTGTCACCCACCAGTATTCCAAGACCTTTTTGGCTGGGCTGTGTTATATCCTTAAAACCACTGGTTTCTATTGGTAATGGGGATTGCCAGGTGCAAGACACTTGGCTTTGTTGAACTTCATGAGATTCTCCTGGGCACTTCGGCACTCCTTGAGTCTGAGATGAACTAGAAGATTCATTGACAGCAAACTGCTCTGGGGAACAGGCCTTCAAAATACTGCAAAGCTGTACCTTTGAGTTAAAGGCAGTAAGAACCAAAGCCCACTAGACTGGGGAAGGAACAGTCAACTCTAAGTTGGATACTGTATAAGGCAAAGTATCTGGGACTCCCAAAGAGCTATGTTTTACCTGGTGTGGCCAAAAGCAATTGTTTGGTTTGAGTTAATTTCATAAAACAGACCCCAGGAGGGAGATTCCTGCATTGAATCACCTGATGTGTGGTGTGCAAGTACTCCTGGGGCTCATCAGGGGGAAATATATGGAACGGCAGCAGATGCTGCCTGGGGCAGGAGTGACGTCCTGTCAGCACTCATACATCAGTGGTTAAAGGTGCACTGTTCTGTAACAAGGATTTCATGTTTCTTGAACTTAAGCTGCCTATGCAGCCTCTCTGCATTGGCCAGGAAACAAGAAGGAGAAAAAGTTCAACTGCATTTGAGGCCATGCATTTACTGTCTGTGATTAACAGATCAGAGTAAGTATAAATTTGGTTTTGTAAGAAATATGCTTTATGTTTTGACCTAAGTCACATCACAAGGACATGGCTGAGTAGTGTGAAATAGCCTAAGCTGAAGTAGTGAATCTAGTTAGCTGTTATTTGCAGGTCATGTCACCCATGTGTTTTGAATGCTTAGAGGCTCTAACTATCCAAACTAAAACATTTCACCATAATTGATTAATCTTTTGGCATAGAACTTCTTAAGCATTTTATTCTCTGGGTGCTATTTTTCACGTTTTGTCTCCTTATTAAAAACTGTACTTGTCCAATCAGCTTTCAGAAACAATGACCTATGACTCATGTAACCATTGACAGACTGTTTTGGAACAACTCACAAAAAGCTGAAATGCATTAAACGATTCAGCTAGTGCATAAATAGAATACAGGGTCAGTTTGCAAGCCATTTGTTAATAGACTAAAGTGCTTGATTCCCACAAAAATAATTTAAAACATAGTTTATCCAGATTCTTTCAGAACAATTCATTCTTTCCAGAGTCTCCCCAATGTGGGTTACAGATGTAAAGACTAGTCTGAATATAGTTGTCAAGGGCATATAATTTTTGCAGATTTTGGACAATTTTTTTTCCTTATATGTTGGCAAAACACTAGCTAACTATGGTAAGCCTGGTGGGTAAAATTCAAGAGCCTTCTTTATCCTTTCTATAGATTCAACAGTGAAACCCTTTTTATGTTGAAGTATTGGATGTTTTCTCTCTCTATAGTGTTTCTGAAGAGCTGTAACGATCCTGGTTGAGAAAGTCAAGAAAGCAGAGAGGAATATCTTTGCTTGAATAGAAAAGGGCCAAATGCTGTGCCTCGAAACTAAAGTTGCCTGGAGGACTGGATATGATTGGAGGAGGGTTGGAAATTACTTTCTCCACATTTGGTTATGTGGGAAAATCTATTGTTCTGTGTAGTTGCCAGGTTTCATTACAGAAAGGTGGAAATGCCAACTAACCGGTACACTAGATACTCCCTCCTTTTTCTTGCAATGCAATTACAAACATATAGATACCAAGCTGTACTACAGGTTAGAGGTTATCCAGCCCAGTACTCTCTTTTCAGTAGTATACAATGGCAGATGCATACAAAAATGCAAAAGAATAGAGCAAAAAGATAGCGAAAACTTCAGTAAATTCATCTAGAGTCTGCTGTTCACAATCTTCCTCACTTAGACATAGTATCTGATTTTCTGATAGCCTTCAACAGATTTTTTTTCCTGAGTTCATACAATTGTTCCTTAAAACCCTGTAAACCATTCAGCACAGTTTTACTAGGATTAGGGTTAAGATTATTCTATTCATTTTGATCACAATTCTGTATTATTTTAGTTCCACTCTCCGCTCACTACATGTAGCTCCAAATAGTTATGTACATTGTACCAGCTCTTTCCTGTTCCTTCCTTCATTCCACTGTGAATTTCCAGCCCAAACGGCAGCCAGACATAACGCGATACCTGCCTGATTAGAGTATGCAATTTCTTTTAACATTACTGACCCCTCTAGTGACTTTCCTGGGCACTCACATGGCTGTCAGGGAGTTCAGGCTTTGGCAGCGGTCGCCAACAGTTCGGTGCTGAGAACTGCCCTGTTCAGCAGCAAGCTATGTTTTGGTCAGCTGTGCTGCCTTGTGGCTCCTCTGGGATCATTTCCACACTGTTGAGAACCCATGGGCTTCTGGCTGACACAGACTGGGGGGCCCTGGGTAATCCAAAGTGCAGATGTGCTTAGGTGCACTTTTTGCTGAGGACCGACTTGTCCAGATGCGTGAATATACAAGTCGTATTATGTCACTGAGTGCAGCTGGAATGGTCTTACTGCATGGTCATAAGTTTGCATATAACTATATGAAGTCTTTCTTGTCTTACAAGGCTCTTCTTTCAAAGGTCAATCATGTTGTTCAGATATATTTTCCTAATGCTTTAATGTTTAATTACGATATTGCAAAGAACTATGAAAGGTCTACTACTAGAATTTCCTATTAACATACCTCCTAAATGATCCATATTGTATAAAGTAATATATTTTGAAATGAAATATAAAACTAACAAAAGCAAACAGCTTTATAAATGAATACATCAATTTTGTTATAAAAGGTAAAGGAAGGTATAAAGATTCATTATTTTTCACACATGGTTGTGCTTTAAAAAGCATCAGATGGGCAGAGGTAAGTTTCACAGCCAGTTTCAATGGCATTGTCTATAAGTCAGGCTTTCATTTCTTTTCCTCTTCATGAGATCTGAAACAGATGCTCTAAAGGGTTACCTCCAGAATTTAATTTTTTCCAACTGGAACAAATAACACTATATAGAAGCAGGGAGAATATATGAAATTTTGTGCCTTTGAAAATGTGTCAAACAAAACCAGGAGTTGGTGCTTTTCTTGTGAAATGAAAATTACAAGTTTCCTGGTACCACAGGGAGAGTGACATTAGAAAGGCATTGGAGGCTAATCAGGATTGCCTCTAAATAAGTTTAATTGATTAGATATTTACATATATATATATTAATGTATTTTTTATGTTGTTGTGGTTTAATAGAAATTCTTTACTGTGAGGGTGGTGAGACACTGGAACAAGTTGCCCAGCAAGGTTGTGAATAACCCCTCCCTGGAAGTGCTCAAGGTGAGACTGGATGGGGCTCTGAGCAACCTGGTCTAAAGGGAGGTGTCCCTGCCTATAGCAGGAGGTTGGAACTAGAAGATATTAAAGGTCCCTTCCAACCCAAACCATTCTGTGATTCTATATCCAGCCTTAATTTGTAATTCTGTAAGAGGAAAAATGATACTCTGCTGGATACTCTTCCATAAAGTCTGGTTGCCCCTCCCACAACTGATAAACAGAGATGGCAATAGATAAGTTATATACATCTGTAGGAATTTTGATTTCTCTTTTCTATGGCAATGAGAAACTCATACAATGGTTGTTCACTTTCAGTGTAATTTGCATTAATGTTGGTTTTAGTATTCTTTAACATGCAGAACAAACAGAATTTTTATTTATGTGCACCAATGCAAAACAACTGAAGTGTCCTACGTAATTATTGACAGGATCAGCTCACATGTGCCTCATGAGGATGCAGTGACTAGTCAAACTTAAACACAGGCATAGCAACCTGCAGTGAGCTCTGCTTGGATTTTACCAGTTTTAATAATGAAGTACAGACTATTTCTCTGTATTTTCAGATTACTTTTGATGACATGTTAAAGTCAAAGCAGAAGTTTGTGATTTTACTTACCTATCTGCTTCTAAGAGAGGAGGAAATATTTCTGAATGTCATCTAACCCACAAACTATATATATCTCTCATAACTTCCTTATATTAGCCAACATACAGAATTTTTTGGGGCATTTTCTGAAAATTTAGTTTTCTGAAAGGATTCCCTGCCAGAAAATACAAGATGTTAGTGGAACCTTTTGCTGTGGGGCTGTTTAGAAGATAGTGCCTGGATATACCTTCCTGGGTAAAATCAACAAGCCACAGCAGAGTGTGTTGAACAGTAATGAAAATTGAATACTTAAATTAATTTTTTTTTGTCTGCATTCTTAGGAAGTGCTGGAAGAAATACGTAGTGAATGTATGAAATCCTCACCTGAGCATGTTGCAGACATGTGGAAGTACATAATGATAGATCAACCTTGTGCACAATAAGAGATCTAACTTCCCTCTTGGACTTGCGATAATATTCTCCAGAAATGCTCAAAAATCAGTAAAAAAACCAACCAAATTAATAGTGATTGAAATATATCTCATAGGCAGACAAAATATTTTCTATCACAAGGTAAATAAGGATCAAAAATGAAGAGATTAGTGAAACATATACAACATTGTTTATACACTTGTATGAACAAGCCTCAAGCTGAAGAGATACAATTTTCACCCAGAACCTTGCTGTGAACAAAAACAGGCTGTGTAGACATCAGTGACATTTCATTGTTGTAAAAGTAACCTGAAATATAAAATTCACAGCATGCATACATCTGTGATAGAGTAGCAAAGAAACATGACATAATCAAGCTAGCGCAACATATTAGGGTGAGAAATACCCTCTGCAGCAGCCTGCATCATCAGGTTCCTTGTCAGGTTTAATGGGGTTCATAATCAAGTGTAGGTATTTGTGTTAAGATTTCCTATGGGAAAAGAGAGAGGAGGTGGCTAATTTGTTACTGATAGCTCTAGACACAAAGCTATGATATGGCCTGAAAACTACTGCTATTATCTGTAAGGAAATCCATAGCACAGCTTGCTGGATGTAAGGAGAGACAGTGGGAACATGCTTAACACTGAGCTGTTACCAGGGTTTCATCAAGAGAAGCAGCCACTCTATCTGCAAAAGCGATTAGATAGCAAACTCGCACACGAATTGGTTGCTGAGTGGTGCCTGCAGGAACTTGCTGTTTTCTCTTCACACCTGCCCTGTGTGGCACATGACAAACAGTAGTGAGCTATTAGCAGTTATTGACATTTGTCAACTCTCTGGTTTTCTAGCAGGAAAACGGAAATGGCAGCAATCATGCTCAATTTAGTTTCTCATGATGTCAGGACTTCACGGACTCACACACACATCAAGAAGCACCCAAAAAAGGTTTACAGATGTGCGGAAGGCAGTCAGCTATGACAGTGATGTTGCCAATGTTGCACATGGATCAACTAACGATTAAGATATCAAAAGCGATCACTGTAGCTTACTGACAGCAAGCTCAATTGTTTGCACCTGTTTCCCCTGCATTACACATGAGTCTGGAATGGATTACCCTAGCTTGCGCTGGACACATTTCACCTTTCCACACCATGATGTACTCCAGCAACATCTCTGCTCAAGATCACACAACTCACTTTTCCATAAGGACCAGGAAAGAGAAGGAGATGCTGCCTGTTATCTCCTTGGTGAAAGGCTTCAATTGCTATGGTAATATCTTTACTTATTGCTTCTCCTCTGCAGAATCTGGGTACTGACTGAGAGCTGTAAGTCAGGCATCAGTCTGACTGCTAAAATCCAGAAACAGGCCCATGCTTGATCTCCCATGCATTAAAACGACCTCTTACCATACAGAATGTGCGCAGGAACTCTGAACGCTCCATAGTCAGATGCGCTGTTGACTGAACTAGCTCTGGTACCTATAGTAATAATCACAAAGAAGCCCAGATCTTCTCCTTGGGAGGAGACCAGAGTCCCTGCAATATCGCAGCAGTATGATTTTCCTAGACTTGGTTTCCAGGGTTAGCTGAACTAAGCTGCCACAGGTACACCTATACCAGGCTGCTGTCTGCCTCCTGCTGTACTTCAGGGGCAGCTCTCGTATCAGACTGCAGGCACACTGCTGGGACCAGACAGCTGGAAATGTGCACAGAATGTTTCAGTAATTACTGTACAAAGGCTGCTTATTCCAGAAGCTATTATCAAAATATATTGTTAGTAAAGGGCTGGTGTGAAGACCGGGCTGAGCGGTCTAAATTGTTGTTAGAACCATTCAGAAAACAGGAGGATAACTTCAGAGAAAACCAGTGTTTATTCAGAAATGGTTTTCTATGAAAACAGACTAAATTTATTTCAGAACATTCAGAACAAATAGTCCTTCTCATTGTGTGTGTCACGTACCAAATGTGGGAGCTGAGATGTGCCAGTTAGTTAGTAATAACTTCTGCATGAGGTCAGAAACAAGAAGACTTATGCCAAGCTCAAAGCAAATCACACCTAATGTATCACAAGTATCATGTAGATATCACAGATATCGTGTTGTCTACTGTATGATGTTGCCATCTACCATAGACTTATGCATGCATACAGTTAGTTATTGTTGCATTTCAGTAGGTGTGATTTATCTGAATGTAATATAAAAATAAATTTGCTTAGGGCAAATAAGATTTTGCTTAATCAATATAAAACATTTAGTTTACTGTGATTAACACAACTTTTTGATCCATTTCTTTACTTTGCAGTGTTTTGTCCTCATTTTCCATGTAAACTAATGCAGATTCTAGTTAAGAAATTATAGAACAGTATTGATATTTTAGCAAAATGAACACCATCAGCATTTGTTAGATCACATGGGTATGTTTTACATACTATGTATATTATCACACTGTTGCTAAAGATTAAAATTGTAAACATAAAAGTTATAAATGATATGCAAGTGATCAGGAATAATGTTTGGTATATAGGTAGAATATTTCAACCTGATGGACTTACTTTCAGCAGCTGATTCTTTAACCCAACACTGGATATGACTTTTTCTGAAGAAGCTTTTGCAATTAGAACTTGATCAAATTAGATAGAAAATTATCTGCATATCCCAGTGGAATAAATGCAGGGTACTAAAATGAAAACCAAACTATTCTTCACTTGTGCTCTTGTGGCTTTCTAGTGCATAAATATCAACACGCAGGCATTCTATAAACATGTTAAGAATACAATATCAGCTTTGAAAATAGATCAGCTCTTTGTAGTCTAAGCTACTTTTCTTGTTAGGCTATTTTTAAAAAAATCATCATACATATTGTAATTATTATGCTTAGCAAAAAACACCATTCTCCATTGCTCTGGCTGGTGTTCACAAGGAACTGCCCTGGGACTGAAGGAGCTGAATGTTATTTCTCTTTTTGCTGCTGATAGCGTGTACTTTCTCACTACAGACCACTGTTTTTTCCAACCTATAAGGTGGATATAAAATTATTAGTCTACTGGATCAGAGAAGAAGAACTAATGAAAAAAAGTTACAGAGATGAAGTAAATACAGAAGGTTGGTGCTTTCTTCTGTCAGTGTTTGCAGAACCACAGCATGGCTGAGCATGGCAGGGAGCTCTGGGTCCATCTGCTCCAACCCTCCCCCAGTAGGGACAGGCAGAGCAGGGTGCGCAGGTCCACATCGAGGAGGGTTTTGAAAGTCTTCAGGGAAGAGACTTCACAGTCTCTCTAGGCAACCTGTGCCAGTTTTGGGTCATCTTCACAGCCAAAAAAGTATTTTCTCATGTTCAGATGGAGTTCCATATTTTTTAAAATGTACACATTGTCTCTAGTTCTGTCAGTGCGCACTGCTGAGGGTTCTCTGACCCCACCTTCTTCCGTCTTCCCTCTCATCAGGTGGTTGTATGCACTGAGCCTAGTCTGAGCAGTCTTTCCTTACAGGAGAGGTGTTCCAGTCCCTTTGTCATCCAGTATCCCTTCACTTGTCTCTCTCCAGTCTGTCCATGTCATCCTTGTATCATGGAAGCCAGATGTGGCCTCACTGGTACTGAGTAGAGGGGAAGGGCCTCCTCCCTCCAGTAAATAAAAATTTAGTAGATTGACTGGGTAGCCTCTGTGTAATTCCCTATTAAGATGTAGCAGCATTTCCTGGGAAAGGATTCCTGAAACATGAGAATCATTAAACTAACCTTCTGTAATCAATGGAACACTGAAAATTTTGGAGAACAATAATAGCAATAGCTAATTAAAGTCACAGATTTTTCTGTTGTTTGTGATGTTGATAGTCTAACATTTCCCTGAGATTATTTCATTAGAGAAATTTCCCCCTTCTTTTTTCACATTAGTAATCTCCAAGAACTAGGAAGAGGTATCTTAACGAACCAGAAATACCCTTGTGTTTTAAGTTGTTTCTAGATTATAAAGGCTCCGTGCTAATGTCATGTGTGGACTCCAAGTGCAAAAGTCTCCACATGCCATTTTGGTAAATCCACTACTATGGCCGAGTGAGACAGAGGCATTCTGTAAGATTCTTGGGAATTTAAGGATAAGTATGAGACAGAGCAACTTAGCACTTTTATTTCCCCTTTAAGGTAGGACATTTGGGTATCTTTTGATTAATAATAATAATAATAAGAAGAAGCATTAAATATTCAGCATTCCAACAGCTTTGTTATTGCTCTTATTTCTGTTTCACCTCCAGGGTTCTGGCCAGAGCCAGGCTTGTCTGAAAGACAGGCAACAGCTGGACTGCAACAGAGATTGCCAAGAAAGCCTACCATGTGTTCAGAAACCTCACTTGTTCATTCCAGGCATGCATTATTTAGAGAAACTATGGCTGCCACACTAAAAACTGAAAAATACTCTTTTTGGTAAAAACATCAGAATTTCCGTATTTAGAAAGCAGTAGAAAAATTGCTTTTTTGCTTTTCTCTAATTTACAGTAAATTTTTATTCTCTTTTTTTTTTTTTTTGTGGGATTTCCTGATCTATTTTTCTTCGTGTGTATTAAAACAAAGCCCACATTTTAAATAACATTACAAAAAGATTCCGTTTAAAAAAGATCTCTCAAATCCCAAACAAATTCCTTTGGCATATATGATATCACAACATCAAGCCCTTCGACCTCAGAAAAAAAAAATAGCCCAATAAGAAACTTTTAAAGGCTTTTATTATTATTTTTTAAGTCATTTATATGCAACTGCTGCTGATCGCTACCTAAAGTCATTATTTCACAAACATAAGCAAAGTAAGTGGGTCACAGAAATGGGGCAGACATTAACTGAAGTATGTGGTCAGATTACACAGATAAAGTGATATGTAAGAAGGCTCCAGACTACTGGGCCATAGTTATAGGAAATATTTTTTACAATTTAGAAAGATGACTCCACTATTACTGCACAAAGAATTCACTTTATACTGTGCCACAGGTAAACAGAATGAAAAATGCACTATCACAGTTGAAGTGCATTTGTTTATACTTTTGTGTTAGACTGGGCCAATGGCCTTTGTGAAGGCAGAATTCCTGATTAAGTCAACAACATCTAAAAAGTTTAAGAGAATAAAACCTTGCATAGTTTAAATAGCTGCCCAGAATTAAAATTGTGTGTGCATACATACATACCCATATGCTTGCACACAATTATATATATATATTATACACACTCACAGATATATACGTGACATCTGTTCCAAAAGCAACGCCTCCTATTTTGGTTGGTCCATGGCATCAGATGGCAGATGGTGGTGGTACGGCAGTAGGACTGAACCTTCCTATCAGTATTCCATTACATGTTGTAGCTGTGTGACAGATGGCAGCAGAGGAGCTGTTTGACAAAATGGCATGGAAGTGTGCATGGAGCAAAGGTGTGTAATTGAATTCCTCCATATGAAATAAAAATGCACCCACGGTCATTCATATATGCTTGCTGTACATTTATGGAGACCAAACAGTGGATGTGAGCAGAGTGAGACAGTGGGTGGCTCATTTCAGCTGCAGTGACAGTGAAGTGATAGGCAAACCATGTTCTGGACAGCCACACTCAGCTGAAACACCATAATATGAAGTGCATCTTGATCATCCACATGAACTGGCTAAGGATGGTGACTGTATTGAAAAATAGTGCTTTGTAACTGAGAATTTGCTCTATTATATAGTGTTATTTGTTATCCTTGTGTTTGTTTAGTTTCCATGGAAATAAGTAGGAAGCATTACTTTTGGAGCAACCAACATATATACACATACATATATACACACACATATTTGTTTACATATCTTATTATTACATTACATACATAAAGATAAATAAAAGAGGCCAGAGAAACAAAAACACAGAAATCAGAATCAGAGGAAGGAAAACACAAACATATTCTCAGAAATGTCCTACAGAGCATTTTCTAATGGTGGCAGCACAGGGAGGAAATAAAGCAGATTTGAGAAGAAAATTATTAAGAGCTGATGTCGCTACTTTTTAGTCGTTGACATTCAGAAATTGCATGTCATTCAATATGATGATTACTGGTAATTAGCTGAATCAAGATCTTCCGCCTTAATTTAATTTTTGAGGTACCAATCCATGCCAGCAAACTGGTGTGGCTTAGCATCGCAGATAAGAGCTGAAGTGCATCTGGCATGATTGCAGACTAGGCAGAAAAGGAAAACTAAGAAACTCTTAGGTGTGCAAGGGATCTTGAGGTACAAGGACTTCACTAAAATAAGCTCTCAACTTTCTATGCATGTAGTGGGATGAAAATCCAGAAGTTTAACAATTTGGTGCGAGCACATATATATATATTACTTCTGTCTGCTTTAAACCTGCCATCTACTGCTTTAGTTTGATGCCTCTTTGGGACAGACAGTGAGCAGTTGATCTGTATCTGTCATGCTGCTCTTAATTATCCAGCCCTCTCTCACAGCCTCCCTCAGATGTCTTTTCCAGGCTGACAAGCCCTTGCCTACTTAGCTGTTTCCTGCCTGAATGCTTCTCTGTCCCTTTGATCATCCTTGTCGCTTTTCTCCGAATCTTTTTCCATTCCCCCTCGTGTGTTATGAGAAGAGGGATCTGGCCTGCATGAGATTCAAGACGTGGGCAGACTCTGTGCAGCTGCAGGATGACCAGTAGACACTGAGTACACCAGATGACATCTAACCTTGATGCAGAGCCCTGAGAACTCCCTGGTGACCCTCTTAGTTGTGGAAGTAACTTTGCAGCCCTAGCTTCTGCTTCTATTACCACTCTTGCTTATGCAAAAGCTTGGTCACTCCTTTGAAGTACTGCAATAGTATTCTGAGCTATAATTTCCCTTTATGAAAGATTGTCAGATGTTGATTGAGCACAGAAGCAGTAGGTGACACCTCCCCTGCTGGCGTCCTGGCACATATGCACAATATCTGCACCTCAGATGGGCAAAGCTAAAGACAGCATTTAGCTGTCCATAGGAGGTGATAATTGGAAGAAATATACAAACTTTCCACAACCAGCTAGTGACAAATTTGATATATAAAGACATTTAGTCTGTGTAGCTTACTCTTTAGATTAGTAGAAGTTGTAACATTCACACACAATTGTTTAGACACCATATTGATAATACGTGAACAAAATGCCAGTGAGGTCTACAAAACTTATGTGCTCCAAGTTGTTGTGAAACTTTAGCTGAAACCACAGTCCTGCAGGTTATATACCTTCCATTTGAACCATAAAACTTTGATGTTTATATTTTTTCTCTCTTTTTTTTTTTTTCCCCATTAAGTTCTCTA
Source organism: Perdix hodgsoniae (assembly GCA_035772895.1). Lineage (NCBI taxonomy): Eukaryota > Metazoa > Chordata > Aves > Galliformes > Phasianidae > Perdix > Perdix hodgsoniae. The sequence continues at coordinate 1,875,821 of JAPSGF010000011.1, forward strand.
AAATAAGATCAAGAATATATGAATGAAGTTTTCTTTGCTGTGTCCGGATATCTGTTTCAGACAGTGGGAAATGAGGCAGAAAAAGAGCACGTGAACTGCTCACAGGTACGGGAGCATGTGGGGAAGAGGGTGCACATTTCCAGGCTCAGGTTAATGTTAAGCACAGACCTGTGCCACTTCCCTAAGTTGGGGCTAATTTCATCGACAGTATCAGTAACAATGGGGAGAAAGAGATTTGAAAAGGGCGATTATTTCTCTCTAGCCCCATTCAAACTAGCTTTGTGAGTACAATCTCCTGATTGTGAACACTCGAAGTGCTTCGCTGCTTCTGTGGTAAAAATGTTATTTGCCTCAGGGCTATGTGAGCAGAAAAAGAAATGTCTTGCTCTGGTAGGAAAGTATATCTTAGCCAAATGAATCACTCCTACATGACCATAAGTAGTACAGATGCATTGTAATCACTGCTTAATAATTACTTTCAGATCAAACAATGTTCAAGAGATTACCACATCTGTAAGATGCTCTAAATATAAGAACAGGATGTTTTGTACAGACTGATACAGAGAAGCAAGCTGTTACTTATAGGGGCAGCAACTTTGTGTTATATTACTCATGTACGGTGAGGCAGAACCTATATTTTAAGCACAACAGGAATATGGACAATCTCCGAGCTCTTGTGATTATAATCTTATTTAGCCAAGCCTTTCTTCAACAGTATTATTGATTCAGAAAGCTCCTGTAAAGCTGTTTGTGTCTTCTGTGAAATCTCCCCCTCCTCATGGATGATGTTTGTTATTCTGCACGTGTGTTATAAGCATTGGTTAAATTATTTTCCCTGATTCTCAGAAGCCTTTCATCATTGTTTAGAATCAAATTAATCATGCTGCATAGTTTGGGGACTATGTTCTTTGAGTTTGGGGACTACCCAGCAACAAAACACCCGCACAATTAACAACAAGATGAGCAGGTTTCAGTCTTGTGACCGTTAAGTTTGGTTGGTTTGGTTTGATTTTCTCCTGATCCCTCCCCTGCTCTTTATAAACGAGTGCTATATATCAAAGCAGCCTGCACTGGGCAGCTGGCTGATGGGTCCCTCCAGCTGGACATCTTCTCTACGTTTAGCTCAACCACACCTGCTTCAGACAGCAGACAAGAAGCGTTTTTATCTTCTGCATCTGAAAGAATGGGGAAGGGGAGGGCTACGTGAGATGAGGTTGGGGCAGAGGTAAAGGGAAAATCTTGGACCAATCACACCACTTTCAGCTGTAATACTTCACAATGTTTTCAGATCCCATTTGGTCTTGTATCAGAAAAAAAGAATGAAGTTCAAGGGCTTTTTTTTTTCTTTACTGCTGCACTGCTCTCTTTAACACAGTTATTTCATTATCTCTTGCTATCATTTGATCAAATTTATCTTCCATTAGAACTTCCTTTCCCTTGAAGTAGACAGTGACATGAGAATGCATGCCTTTCCAAGCTTTTATTGTTCTGAATTAAGAAATGGTAGAATGGTCTCATGAAAGATTAATGACTTCCCGTAAGCATCTTTGTACCTGCGGACAAGCAATTACAAAAATATGTTCAAAAGAAAACAAGAAAGGATATGAGAATGTATTGGCCAGGTATTTCTTGGCAGGCAGCAAGCTTAGTTTGTTATCCTGCCAGCATATTTAGAGCTAAAGCAACTTCTGTCCTGACTTCATGTATCATATTTTGTTTTGTACATTAGTAGCAATATTGGCTTTGTAAGAAGAACTGTCACTTTACAGGTATTTTGTTGACGCTTTGTTGTACTTAAGCTCATGTATATGTGCTCATACCTGTTTCTGAGAGGTTGCTCTGTGTTCAAATTTAAGAATTAAGGACTGAGTATGCTGTACAGCATTTATACAATTTCAGCAGCTATTTCATGCTGATGGGTTCTTGTTTTCTTTTCTAGCTTTTTGGTTTTGTTTCCCTTGTGCAGAGATTCTCCATAAGGTTTCTGCTGGGTTCACAAAAACAGTAAATTGAAAAAAATCTTGATGATTGCCTAAGTCTTAAATATTCTCTGCCTGGATAGTCTAAATGTTGAATATCCTTCATTTGACAGTCTTCTGTCACAGCCTCTGAGAGAGGATGGAAACCTCCAGAACCTCCAGTTTCTGACACTACAGTGCAGACTGATTGCAACTTCTTTGTTTATCCTGCTGTTATGTTCAAATTAAAGGGACTGGACTGGGTGTAGCCATGATGCACTTGATTTCCCTGTCTACATTTTCAGCCCTATGGTAACTTTAGCACAGATGTCTAATAAATGTAAAATTACTTAATTTCAACCATTTTCTCAGTAAAGCCAGTAAATCATGATTTGCTGATTCTGAGAGCACAGCTGTGGACTAGTAAGCAACATTTCTTGAGGGGACCGCATTTCATTATTTCCGAGATTCTTCAGTGAACTGTACTATAAAATCTCTCCTTTGAAGAAGGAGATATTTCATGCCTGCAGATAGCTAACGCAACCCATTTTTTGTAAACATACTGTTCATATAGGACCAGTATAGTACAGTCTATTTTGATGTCAAAGTAGTTTTGGTAGTTAGTGGACCAGTCATCACCCACAAGTATCAGTTCAGTCAGGTATACATGCAGGAGAGTACAAAATTAACAGCAGTAAGCAGAGAATGATAGAATCAAGGCAGAGACAACTCATGAAGACATACATTCAGACAGGAGAGTAATTGCACGACTTGAGACCTTGGCTCGCTTAGAAAACGATTTCAGAATGCTATATTTGCAGTTATTGCCCTCTAACCTTATCTTGGAGTTCTGTGAAATACAGGGAGGGTTCATGTAGAGTTAGCTGCTCCAAGAGGAGTGCTGCTGGAGGTCAGGACATGGTTTAGATAAGAGCTATTAGAATTAAGGTAGTGTGGGTAGTATGGTTAGGTTGCAGTTGGACTTGATGATCTTTAAGTTCTTTTCCAACCTGAGCAGTTCTATGATTATGTGATTAAAACTGTTCTAACATCACACCATGGCTTTATAAAATAGGAAAGGACCGAGTTCCTACTTACCCTAGTTTTTTTGCTAAATACCATGCAGGTGGGGATCACAGTTTTGGGGACTCTAGAAAAACTCACCTATAATCTGTTCACTTTCAGTTTTATTTCTGTTCTATTCTCAACTCCAGACTAATTTTCTTGTAGTGTTTTATTTGTCAGTATGAAATCTTTTTTGTTTGCTGTTACCTTTTCCTCATTAGAGTTACCATAATTTTCACAACCGTTTAGTTATTCCTTTAAATCGTCTCTCAATTTTCTCTTGAGTCCAAATCTCATTACCTGAAGGAGATGAGATGGATAATTTTCCATACAGCTTTGAATGTATCCAAAATTGTCTGTGAAAGAGCACACAGAAGTGAACTGTAATATACACAAAAACACAAAGAACTGTTCTCCTTTATAGAAAATCATCCCACGAAAGCTGAGACAAGCAGTTCTTGTCCTGTTCATTTTGATGTCAGGTGAAAGGAGGATTAGCCTGAACATAAATACATTAAGAATGTGAATGTTTAAAGTTATTGTTTATAGAGAAAACAGGAAAGTGTCTTCAGTTTCTAATTTCTACATGCATTGTTTCTTCAGTGGAAGTGCTGCATGCTCCAGTCAGTGGCCCCGAGTAACTGAAATGAGCTTTAGCTGGCTGCATGGAGGTCTTTCAGCAATGGGATTTAACATTCTGACCTAACATTTAATGTATTAATCCCAATTTTATGCTTATACTAAGACTCTCTGCTGTATTAAATCAACCTAGGTTAATTCCAAATTAGGTCTCTCCCACCCAAGATCAATAGGGCCAGTGTTTTGTTCCCCAGAACTGACCACCCACTTTTATGAGAATCTGCAGTGAATTAGAAAATCTGTCATTGCTGGAGGAGCTGGACAGCTAGGATATGGCCTGTCATTCCTTCCATACAATATGCACCCTTTGTCTGCTATCTCTTAAACTAACCTGACATAATTTAGCCTCCTGGTCAATGGTATCTTTATTCTCTCCAAAGGAATGCTTCGTTTGCCAGCATTATTAAGAAATTTCTGGACAATGTTTAGTGGCTGTGCAATCATCCAAGGTTCTATTAAAAAGCCATCTGGGTAATTAATAGCACATTTGTTCTCAGCCTCCTCCCAATTTGTCCATTAGTGGAATAAAAGCACAGGACAAAGGCTAATGTGGTTCGCTTATATTTTACAAGAATTCTTCAGGAAGTTGAAAACACATGATAGTTTTCTAAAGATGCATATGTTTATGGGCACTCTATGAGAGTGGCAAAGTTGCACAAGGCAGGGACTCCTAATCAGAGTTCTTTCCTGCCTATGGTGGGTTGAGCATTGCTGGTGTGCTGCCTCTCAGTGACACTGCCTGGCCTGAGATGAGGAGGGTCAGCAAATTGTCTCCTTCATCTCCATTCAGTTACAGCTGATAAAACCGATTCCAAGAGCCATGTCAGGGAACCACATCAAAAACAGCACAAATGACTTTTATACTCTTTAAGTTGAAGGCTTTTCTGAGGTTTCTTTTTAATGTCTCCTCTTGAAAGCAGGATTACAGCCTCAGGCTGCAACCTCTGAGGTTGTTTTATTCTTTCCCTTTCATTTACCCTTTCTTTTTCCTCTCTCTTGAAATCACCTGAAGAAGAAACACTTTGAGATTTTAGAAGTTTGTTGTTAAAACTAAAACATTCTCCACTTGAGCTTGAATTTTTAGTCCTTTTATTCTTTTTTACCTCCTGTAAGGAAAATAGTTATTATTACTTTGTGTCTGCCGACATAGAGAGAAGCCAAGTCTGCATCTTTCAAACTACTGCAAAACGAACAATTGCTAAATTACTATGCTTCAGCAGCAGGGATCTCTCTTGTACCACAGACAATTAAAACTAATATTTGTGTGCATGTAGTTATAATTGGGTGTAGGGCTAGAGCTGGTATCATCTCAGTGGTGAACTCAACAGGACCATGATGATTTATACCATGGGTGGATCTTGCCTCATGAGAAAAAAGCCTGAAATTCATAAACTGCTTTGATGAAAAGTTGAATTGCGCATGAAATGTGATTTTTCTCATTAAAAAAAGCATCTTCATTCAGTGGAAGTTTTGGTTTCTAGGGGTTGAAATATTGAATTTCTGAAAACTAAGACCTACACATTTGTCTATATTGCCCCAGAGACTGATGGAGATTATATTCCTGTTGTTTTGTTTGTCTTCATGGGCTGTGCTCTGGAGGGAAAAATGCAAATCCTCAGTGAATCACAAGATGCCATTGTCACAGTTCACAATCTTACTGAGATTGCTGTGCAGCTTCAGAGTCAGTCCAGACAGCAGCTTGCATTCATACTCCACACAAGCAGTCCAGAGTACCACACAGTGTTTCTGAAATCACTAGCCTCCACTGCTAGTTAACTGCTTGGATTTGATTTTAGTTTTCTAGAGATGAGTGTGCCAGTTTGTTTGTCAGTTTTTCTTTCAGTAGGTACAGCCTCCTTGGCGACATCTGAACTAGCTTGGGCTGTGCTTCCCTTTCATACCAACTTTCTGTTTTCCATGCTAACAGTACAGAAACCTTTTGAGGCTCCATCATTTTCTGGTTTAAGAGATAACTGAAGATCAGTAACAAGCAGACGGTAAAATTAATACTGTCACCATCTCTGCTGAATTTTCACAGCTAATGGAATTTCTACCTGAGCGATAAGGAGTCATTCTTTATCATTTTTTTTTTATTTAAAAAGTAAGCAGAGCTTTTTATAAATAGGATTTAATTTCTAAAACAATTTTCCACTGGAAAAAATGGAAAAGCTTTCCTGTTCTACATTCAGCTCTACTCCAAAAGACAAAAGCCTAAGTCCCAGAGATAGCTTTTTCCCACCTAAACGGAGTGTGTTGGGGTTTCAGCCTGGATTTTGGCCAAAACAAAGAGTGTGCAAAGCACAGGAACAACACAGCAGGTTTTTAATTTACTTTTCACTCTGAAGCTTCCCCCACACTTGTGTGAAGAAGCTCTTTCCACAGCAGTATAAATATTTGTTGACACTTTACAACCTCAAGTGCCTGTAAGAATGTGATTATAAAGGAAGTGCTCTGTAAATACTCAAAAAGCTCAAGCTGGTATGTTTAACTGCGCAGCACCCATACTTATTTTTGTTTGCATGGTGTAGAGGTCTATTGACATAAGTGATGCTCCCAATAATGGTTGGTTAAGGTAACTAAAGCCCTTAAAGCTTAACTTTCATTCTGAGCTAACCACATTAAAATTAGCAACGCACTCATTGTAACACTGATTCTGATGGACATGTAGCTACCTTGTTTCTGCCACATTAGTCAGAAGGCTTAAAATTCTTCTCTTTTGGCAAGGCACAGCTTCTCTTACACAAAGTGGTCCTTAGTACTGTATGATGTCAGTGTCACGTTTCATCCTGCTGTAATGTTCCAGCTTCTCTGGGAAAAATCTTTTGTGTCTGCGGTATTGAAAGCACAGCACCTTACTCTATGCATAGTCCTGAAAACATTTATTCTCAACTGACACTACAGATCTCTACTGCAGACCTTTTAGGAAGCAAGTACACACATCTTCCCACATCTTCAATAAAAAGAGACAAAGATCACATGGAAGAAGAAAGGATAATGAAATGTGCTAGAAGTCTAAAAATCACTCCAGGGGAATATACCTTTTGTAGAAAAAGAATAAAGAAAGATTCCAGCACAGCTTCAGTCCACAGCTTCCACCTATTCCAGCCACTGCATCTACAGCCTCAGGTTGCATCTGTGCAACCCCTCCAGAGCTGCCAACACCACTCCACCATCAGTTGCACATTCCCCTCTTTTATGCCTATGTTAACTCACAGAATAGAAACCTCAGAGTAATGTTTTGGTTTTCTTTCCTCTATATTCATGTTGGTGTAAAAATCATTGAATTTCTGAATTATGAATGATGCTAGTTGCATCTGGCACTTGGACAAAAGCACTGAACCCATTTTGTTTAAAGTTTTAGAGGCTTTTATTTTCCTTTGCATTTCCACTCTAGGCTTGACTTCTGCATTGGCTTACATGAAAGCTTCCCTCCAGGAGATCCACAGAAGTTTTTGTGATGGGCCCAACTGAAATGCAGAAGAATAATTTTAAGATCGTCCTTTTGGCTTGTATAGTGATAATTAAAGATTAGGAGCTTCTCTGGCTTGCTCTGCAAACTCAAATGGAAGACTTTTTAGGAATACTGCAATTCATCTCAGCAGAGACAAAACATACTGTAATTCAGAGAGGAGATTGGGGCAATTCTTGGTACATCTCAGTTAGCTGCCTTGAAATTGGCACACGTGAGCTTGAGGTTTTTAATTAACTCAGACATTTTGGTTATATTGGTGCTTATCCAAGTCCAACACAGAAATCACTGATTTTGTAGGTCACTTAGCAGGAAGTCTTCACTTGACACCAGTTGTGGTTTTGTACCATCCTTTTCCATACTGATCTAGACTTCTGTTTGGTGAGACTTTCTGTGCTGGAGGAAGTCTAACTGACCGTAAACTACTTCTGTAGGACATTTTTTGTCCCACTGGCTTTCTGAGAAATGAAGGGTGCTTTCTATAACACTTAAAAGCAGTACAAACTGAACTGCTTCTGACCTGTACTTGACCTATTCAGCTTCATCTACTTCTGACAGACTTTTCAACAGTGAGCTCACCTTTTTTTTAACCCCCCATTAGGCCTTCTCCTCCTCCCTTCCCCCCCCCCCCCCTTTCTGTTTTTCCTTTCATTTTCTCATTTCTTTTCTTTTTTTCCCCCCTCTTTTTTTTTTTTCCCCCTCCCTCCTCTTTTACCCCTCTCCTCCCCTCCATTCTCTTCCTTTCCCCTTCCCTGTCCCCTTCTGCTTCCCTGTTTTAGTTTCAATATCTTTGTCTCCCCAGGTTCATCTTGCAAGAAAAGAACTGGTAATATTTCCTTTAACATTGGTTGCAGAATGCGATTACTGAGAGCATTTGGCCCATGGAAAAATAAGAATTTAGGAGAAAGTCTCCCAGCCGTTTCATAGGAAGACATACAGTGACAGGATGTATGCACAGAAATCTATATACTGAGCTCAACATACTCTGGAATTCTGAGGCACATGTTAGAAATGATCAAATGGGGAAACAAGTCTCAGTTTTCTCTCTTGCAATTTTATATTCTCAAAGCAAAGTTTCAGAGTCAACATAATATCATTCTAAGTATTTCTATTTTCTGTCCAGTTTTATGACACATTAAGGACAATTCCTGAAGTGCTGAATATATACTGATGAGTACAAGTTAAACACTAAGCATTTCCTAGGAATTTTTTCACTGTCAGAAAATGTATAAGACAGACTACAAGTCTTTTCTCCCCCATGGTGCTGTTTGCCAAAAAAGGAACCATTTAAGATGACATACTTGAGCTAATATTTTTAGCTAATATTGCACTGATTTTAAGTTCATTCAGAAATGTTGAAGATATATCTTTTCAGTAGGAAAATACTAAGGGCAAGTAATTAGAAACTATGTTGAATAGATTATTGGACTAGATGATCTTTTGAGGTCCTTTCCAATCCCTGACATTCTCTAATTATGTGATACAAAGACACTGAAGGAAAATCTGTATGCATTCATTTTCACAGTAAGATAGGAGTAAAAATCAACATGCTGTATCAAACTGTTCTAATAACTGATTAATGACAAAAGTCTGCTATATGGAAATCATCATATTTTTTCCCCTTAAGTCCAACTCATTAGAAAGCCTAGAATTGAAACATATGGGCTGCATTCAGGTGAACAGTTTATGAACTAAAACCTTGTAGATCTTCACTGCCTTGTTAGGTACTTATGAATGTCAGTGTTTGAGGGGTTTTCAGTTGTGTATGGAAACAAAAGCTATTACCACAGTGTCCTGTTCATGAGCCACATCTTTCAGTTTTTTTTTCCAGTTTTTCATTTCTTATGCCCCAGCTATCTTTATTGCTGGCAGAAAAAGGAGTACACAGACCAGGATTTCTGGGTTCTGAGTTGATAACTGAGTTAGATTTGTAAATAGCAAAAAGATGATGAAATCTTGGTTGATTGATAATGAAAGCCAACTGAAAAGTGCAAACGTTAAATAATAACATTTCTGAAAGTCATACATTGTAATTAATCTTCTTGTCCTGTTCATTCAGGTTCCTTCTGCTGACGTGCCTTTGCCAGAACACAGTAATCAAGAAGGGGAACATAGCTAATTCCCCATGTTCTTACAAAATGATTTCCTGATTATAAGTTTACATTTCCAAGGTGACCTCTGCTACACCACTGAAAACACTTAATGGCATTAGTTAATTTTTTTACGAAGCTTTATATTTTATGATGTCACTGGTTCACTTGTTAAGAAAATCAAGTATGTTACACCCAAAACAATTACATGAATAGCAGTACAAATATTGACTTTTTCTCTTATTGAGCTTTTCCGTGAGCTCTTACCTTGATTTTGTTTTTCTAAACCTGTAAAATTTAGATTTCAATGAATATATCAAATCATGTGCATCCCATTAGGATATATGCTGCAGTCTATATTCTCCCATCTTAGCACTCTGGCCAATGCCTTAAGAATTTCACAGAATTGCAGGTGTTAGAAGGAACCTCAAGAGGTCATTGAGTCCATTGGGTCTTGAATATCTCCGTAGAGACTCCACAACCTCTCTGGGCAACCTGTTCCAGGACTCCCTCACCCTTAGCATAAAGAAATTCTTCCACATGTTTGTATGCAGCTTTGTACCCTCAAGTTTTAGGCCATTGCACCCTGTCTTAAAGCTATGCACCACCAAGAAGAGCATGGCTTCATCCATTTACATCCCACTATCCTTTAGGTATTCATAAACATTTATCAGATCCCTTCTAAGTCTTCTTTTCCCCAGGCTGAACAGACCCAGGTTACTCAGCTTTTCCTCATAAGGGAGATGCCCCAGGCCATTAATAATCTTTACAGCTGTACAATCAATGAATATATAGATGTTATAATTATGAAATATAAGAGAGCTTGGCTAAGCAGGTTACTACACCAAAGAAAGTGCTTACCCTTGCCCTAGGCTCACTGTAAAACTCCAGAGGAGGGATCCCCAGAAGAAACCCTACCCCACTCGTAGTCAGCTCTTAAATGAGTCTCCGAGAGGTGGAACCAGGCTCCACCCCTTCTGGTAGCACAGGTGAATTGCCTTCACCTGTGCTCCCAGGGCTGACTCATTGCTCACCTCAGGTGATCAATCAGAGGTTCAGGCTGTGATTCAGCAGTTCCCATGCAGTGGTCCTCTGCTGGACTCATAGGAGGTCCCTGTCTTTTTTAATCTGGGGATCCTGGAATTGCATGTTGAACAAGACTAGACTCAACACTGATTTCTGGGGACCACCACTAGTTACATGCCTCCAAACTCTGTGTTGCTGATGACCACCCTCTGAGCTTTGACAGTCAGCCAGATCTCAGTCCACCTCACTGTCCACATATCTATCCCATAGTATCTAAGTTTCAGAACAAAAATGTTATGGGATGTGGTGTCAAACATGTCATGTTTTCTATTTATTTGCCTGTACCTTCCTCTCTTCCTCTTCACATCCTTCCTTGCTGTATCCAGTCTCCCACTCCTACCTGATCTCTATGTGACCCAGCTTTCACATTTTCTTTTACAGTCCCCAGCCTCTCCTGAAGTTTGCCTTTTCAGTGTAACCCTGGTCCCTATGATTCCCCCTGTCTGTATCCCTACATCCCCTTTAGTAATTTCCTCTTTCTCAACAGTTTTATACATTTTTATTACATTTTCTCATGTTTTTTTTTTTTATAATATTAACAAATTTAACATACTTTCAAGAAAAAAATAAACAAATCCTTTCCTGTTACTGTAAATGTGAGGTCATGATTATATATCTGATTTCTAATGATTTTCAATTTTTTTTCCTGCTTTTCGGGAATCTTTTTAGCTCAAAAGCATAACATGGATGATATATGATGACTATGTGAGCAACATTCACACATTCTTCATTTTATAATTGTTTCAAATGGATCTTCTTTGGAGAATAATTTATTTATACATCCAGAAAAATCCAAGAATCAAAATGTTATTACTCCAATTGCTGGTATGTTACACTCAACTGGGAAGTATGCAATCAATTTCAAGTCTGCAGTTCACTGAGGAAGTAGACTCCCAATGTCCCACATGTCTTGTTGAAAAAAGGTAAATACTTCTTTACAATTGTTTTGTTATTCTGGGACTCATAATGCAGAGAAGGCAACATTCAACAAGTTCTTCACATCGCTCTTTTTTTGTTTGTTTTTTAAATCCTGAAAGTTAAACTGCTCTGCTGTTTGTTCCTCCTTTTAACCACAATGTGCTGGAGTATACATAGCATTTCTGGCAACATAGATGGCAGATTTAAATGTTAACATGAACTAGGAACTTCTGAAAGAACTCTGCTTTCTGATCTACCAAAAAATTATTGCTATGAGAGAACTTAACGTAAAAGGAATAAATAATTTGAAAGATATTTAAAGATATTTTCTCCATTGCATTCCTCATAATCTAGAGGTTGTCATCCTGTTTCTCCAAGGGTTTCCTGAGATTTATTTGGGAAGGCAGAGCATGGTTAAAGTTTAAGAGTTAGGATACTTCAGGAGGTGTGATTGTGGTCTCGGATGTTGATCTTGTGTATAAAGTTTCCCTTAAGCGTTAATATAAGCTGTAGATAAATTATTCTGAAACAAAAAGTAAGTTGGGTCTCCAGAAGTGAACTGCAGAAACCAACCACAGTTATGGGTATGTGCAATTATAGCAGAGGTTTTTAGAAAAAACAAAGCACACACACCATAAAAGCATGACTGCAGCCAGGAAAGTAAAAGGATATTTTGCATATCTGAGCAAGCTTATCTATTGCTGCTGAAGGGCTTCAGAAAACTGTTATAGCAGAGTATGAAATTGAGTAGTCTTAATATTAAAGCAGTTATAAATCTTGGGATAGAAATCCTTATTTCATTCTGTGTCCTTAAAAGCATATTTGTTTGAAGCATCCACATGAGTTGCCATCATATATTGGGACTACTTTTAACATAACTCAGTAACAAAACATAAAACACAGAAGTAATATCTCTGGTCATATTTATCACTAGTAAGTTTAGCCAGAAAGATTTCACTGGACTAAATGGACACTTTATGTATGACATTTGGGAAAATTTAAGCTTAACCTTAGGGCTCCGTGAAAGTATAGAAAAACTCTCTTATACAAAACAAAATTGTAAGCAATAAAATAATGAGAAACATTAATAAAAATAATAAAAAATAAGAAGATGAGAAGCAGTCTGAACAGATTGCCAAATACAGATTGAGCCAAAGCTGGCTCCAAATCTAATTTTCTTCCATGCTGAATAAGTAGTGTGATGGATAGGCAGGAAACAATAATAGTGACATATTTTGCCTCCAGAAAAGTTTTTCAAAAATATGCTCTCTATGTGCCATATCCATAAAGAATGGGGAAACAGAACTCTGACTATCTTAGGTCAAACCTAGGTCATAATCAGTAGACACAGAATTGCTTGAAAATCTGTACCCAAACAGTAGTTACTTAGCAATTACACATATAGGTATAAGTGCACAAGGATATCTTCATTCAGTGTCCTTCAGCAGCACTGTCACTATAGCCTAGACTGGTAAAATAGCAAATATGCTTACCAAATTCAGAAGCAGCACAAATCTGTGGGGGGACTCTATAGCAGACTATAAGAAAAGATCAGTATTTTAAATAAGTTCAAAAGTCTGAGGAAGTCAGAAATCAGTTAAGTGGATTAATAGAATTCTACAGAGAAAAATTTGAAGTAAGGAAAAATATTGGACTTTTCAAGGTGCAGTGTAATTGGCTGTGCTAGTAATAAGTAAACAAAATAAAAGCCAAAGGGAAATGTGGTTCTAGTGTCAAAAGTATTCTAGCTAGAACTTAAGAAAAAATACTTTTTTTTTGTTATTATTATTATTATTATTTGGCTTTATCTGGAACATATAGTCATCTCTCCTTTCAAAAAAGGTGCAGATCACTTAGAGACAGACCAAAGGGGCAACAGGAAAAAAAACCTTATGAAACATAATCCACAAGAGGCACGAAGTTAATGAAGATGCGTATAAGAGAAAAGAAAAGATTAACTGCTTCTTAACATATCTGTAGAAGCCAAAACTTCATCTGCTGGAAGAGCCTAAGGGTAGACTTGAACCTGCCTAGGGGTTGGCCATCATCAGGTCCCTCCATTTCCATGCTATGCAGTCACGGAGATGGAGACAATTCAATTTAAGCACTTGTCATGTTTTCTTTCTTCACGCTTTCTGACCTGGTGATTCACGGAGCTGGGGACAGGTCCAGGCATGCATTAGAGTTAATGGATGTTTACCCAACGAGAAATGTCTCAGCACTTGAGGTATTCAAAACCAGATGAAATTGGGAAAAGGCCCTCAGCAGTGCAAGGGGAATTTGGATGCATGTGTGCATCCTGCAAAAGCCAGTTCTTCCTTGACAATCCAGAACCATCAGTTAGAGTTTAGGCTTTATTTAGACCTAAGCCAGTCTGTTATGTGCCAAAGGAGTTATTTTGCACACACTGTTGACAGGTAGCGTGGAAGCATGCAAACTCCAGCATTTCCAGCATGCTGTTGGGTTTCTATCTCTCTGTGCTCTGTGCATAAGGACTTCTAATACAATTAACTCGATTTTTTTCAACAGTGAAGAAAGGTATTTGTTGGGGACTGGAACTGACATTTGGCTTGGAGTCCTCAGGGCAGCCTTGGGAGAGTCTTTTCTTATGGGTTATGTGATGAAGATCATGTAACTCCTTAATACCTTGTTTGTGATGGTGGAGAACACAGGCTAAATAGCACAAAAGAAACACAGAACTGTCATCTGGTTCTTAAACAGATCTCTGTCTGTTGTTGCTGCATTTTCTGATGGATAGACAATAGCAGTCTTGTCCAGCTGGGTCCTGATAAGTGAAATATACAATATACCATTTGTATGGCTGCAGGGAAAGCAGGCTTTGATTTCTAATTTTAGTTAGTTCAATGCCTTAAAAAAAACCACACACACATCACAGGCACCACCTCCTAATAAACCCATCAGTACAACACCAGAAAGATATGTATGATGTTTTATTTTACTAGTGATAATGTCTTTTTCAGTGAAGTTAGACATTTCACTTACAATGAGAACACCCTTCAGTTGAGTATTCAGTTCAGAGAATGCACAATAAATTTGGGGCAAAACATTGTGCCTCCTCTATAAATTTTTCAGGCAGTAAAGTAATGAGTTGGTATGAATAAAAGGTTTGATTGTGGTAGCTATTTGTTTCAATTCAATTTGATTTGAAAATGAAAATTGAAATATCTCTTCAGGTTAGATAGCAGAGCTATTCATCCTTAATTTACAGCTTGTGCTGGGATAGCTTGTTAATGACCTTGTTATGTTCATGTGTCAAGGAAAAGAATGAATAATCCGATCTTCTGCAATACCCTAAAAGTTTTCCATCCTTTCAGCTCTCTTTCTTTCCTTTTTCATGCTGGAGTCCAGGTGTCCCAGTCCCAAGCAGGCCGAAATGCTGTTCAATGAGGCGTGTTTGGCTCACACTTGTCCTGCTGTCTACATGTCCCTACCACAGCCCCCACCCCTCCCACACGGAGTCCCTATGCACGTTTTGCAAATGGAAACCCTCTAGAACAAAAAAATCCCAGAGCTTTATAAGCTTTAACAATTTCAGTGCACCCTCGGAAGAGATCAGTAGTCACTAAGAGTGCTGTCAGTGTACCAGGCTGTTCTTACGGGAAAGGAATTTGTTAGCTGAAGTTATCTGTGAATATCATTTCCTAAGATAATTCCTCAGAGCCGCCCCCGTTCCCAGAGAAACACAAACTCCCTCTCCTCTGCAAAATCCTCAGCAGTCTCTGCCAATCTTATTTGGGCAAAAAGTCATTAAAATTTAGTCACAGAGCCTAACTCAGTCCCCTTCCCAAGGATTCATTTTTTTTTTCAGGTACCAAAAGTACTGCCTCTGTTACTACTGATTTTAATTATGTTTAATTTTATGAACATAAGACTTACACAGTTGTATACTGAAGGTTTTGTTGTTTTTTTTTTTAATTTTAATTTCATATACAAATTTAGTAGTTGCCTATGTTTATTCATACTGGCAGAATTCTATAATGTAGTCTTAAATAGACTCCTTTGACACACTTATTCTGATAAAAATTATAAAGTAACAAAGACTGATGAACAAAATAACGAGTAATTTGGGGGAAACAGTGTAACATGCATGACTACACATCAGCTTTGCATATCTTAGGCTTTTGGTTTTCAGTATCTGTCAAGATCTACCTTTTACTTGGAATTTCCAGGTGGATTCCTGTAGACACTCCAGGTCTCCAAAATCATGCTTATATATCCTCCATATCACAACTCCTTATAAATGTTCTTTTTTTTTTTTTTTTCATAAAACAGATGCTTCCTATATAAAAGGTTTCTTAGAACAAAATAGATTTCAGGATCAAGGGAATTAGGTAAGCTGTGCAATTACAAGAAAATACATGCTCCAATGCAACTGGAAAGCACCATATGGGACGTTTCAGACTGTAACAGTCCTGCAAAAATCTACTTGTTGAAAGAAACAGACACTGCAAGGGCATTTAATCATCTCACTTTCTTATATAAAAGGAAATCCCTGAACTCCTTTAGAATATCAGCTTTGGATATAATTAGCCTGGTGACGATAATGTGCTTCACAAAAAGTGGTCTTTTTTTTTCTGAAAGATTTCAAGTATCCAAGGAACACATATATCAACAGATGTTACCTCTTGCTGCTGTCACCCAGTGACTTCAGCAAAATAGAGCTGCAGGGACAGTTCTGCCTTAGCTACCTTGAAAAGTATGAAAGGTAAACAACAAGGCCAACCAAGTGCCTTTAAGACATGTCAAGAAGTTTAGTTGTGATCCTTCTGTTCATGTGTCATTTAGGCATCTAGGCAGGTACAACAGTTCTTTGAAATTATAGTTCAAAATATGAACTGTGGTGGTACGAGCTAACTGGTGACAAACCCATCCTAACTTAAAGCTAATTGGTACTGGACGAAACCCCCGGCACAGGCACAGGCTTAGGCTTGTTGACAAGAGCTATACTTCATTTGATGCAAAATTTGCCCTAATGTGACTGCTGTCATTTATGATGTAGTTACCGGGACAATTACATCCACATTAGGGGTGGCTTATGTACCTGCAAGGAAATCCCATCGTACTCATTACCCAAAGCTCACTCAGCCAATATAACCTGAAGTCTAAAATTTCTATTACATTTTTTTTCTGTGGTAAACACAGTAGCTGGCATGCTTACTAATACATTTTAGTGGCTGAACATAAAAGGGAATTTGCACAACCAGTGCAGACTGCCTGGATCCCCCTTTTCAGGTGTGAAATGTGAATCTAAAGCATATGAGCAGCTACAGCAATGGCAGCTTTTTACACAATGACTGTCTTTGTTAAAAGAGCAAGCCAGCCTTACTAGAACCTGAAATTTTGCCATCTATATGACTTTAATCAAACCAACAGATGTTAATCAGCTGGCATTGCTTTGTTCACATAGAGTGTTATATGCTGCTTCTGTGGAAAAGGACTTAAAAGAGAAAGCAAAGCACAGATGTCCTAAGCTCTAAACCTTGGGACCAGATGATGAACTAAACTGGAGCTGCTTGTGTGAATAACCCTTACAAAATGTTCAGAAATGAATGAATGTTTTTCCCTTCTGCTTCTCACACAAGCTGTGCTGTTGTGTGATTACTGTCATAATATCATCCCACTCAAAACTCAAATCTTTGTCCAAACTGCATTTTTTTGTTTCTAAGCAGAACATTATCATTTTTTTTACCAGTATGAATAAATCTGCACACATCCTTGGAAGCCAATAAATATTATTTTAATCAAGGGAGTAATGCTGCCTGACCTCTGTTATTCATTACGACTCTTCTCCTACAATGAAGCTTTTAACAAACAGCTAGAAATTTAACTACACTTCAGCACTGAAGCTAAAATAAATGTTGGCTAATATTTTTGGCTTGTTTTGGAAAAATGCAATCTGTGTGTCTGAGTGAGACATTATTTTAACAATACTGATTATTTGCTCTGGCAGAATGATAAGATCTTTTTCTGCTGTTTCCTTATTTCTGTTTTTGAATTTTTTATGCCAGTAGTTTTTGTTATATAAGAAAAAGGAGAGTCAACTTTGACACGATTAAAGAGTCCTGACTCAGCACAGCACGTGCAAGCCATTTCAGTTCAAATGTTCAGACTCATTAATTATCTCAAGACTAGACTAGTTCACTCCATGATTCACAAATGAGAAAAGAATTGGAGTAATCGTGGATAAAAAGGTAACGTCTCTTAAGAATGCATGTGCAGCACAGCTGAAAGGGGGACTGCTCATTTGACAGTTCCTGTGAGAGAGTGGAGAGTGGTTGGGGATGTAGACTGAGATCATGATTTCAGTTAAGGCACGATGTCCATGGCTGTTCAGTGATTCAGCCATAGTGATGGTATCTGGCAGACCTAGGCATTAGCAGTTATGCTGAACAAGCACCCAACTTTAAAATGCTCCTTCTTAATAAGATCCAGAATTGGTTCTAACTGGGAAACACTGCACGGCTATTAAGTGCTATCCCAGGCACCTTCACACAAGAAGTACAGATGGGAAGCACAGTATAGAATGTAGTGAACATCTGGGCTGTGACCAGGACAGAAGCCACAGGGCCATGTCAGCACACTTCCAAACTCAACCTAAGGTTTTGTGAATATGTGGAAATATTAGGAGAGTCTTAGAGTGCAGTAACTTGAATGAGCATTAGGTCTTATCTTTCAGTGTATTGTAGGAACTTATTCTATATCACATTTGATATCAGCTTCAGTATTTGATCCACTATAAAGAGGAATAATATGCTGGTCCTCCTCAGCAAGGAGAAACAAAGACTGGCTTAGTGCTAACGATGCCTAATATTTTAGACTTCATGTAGAAGTTCAGAGTTTGCCAGAACCTGTGGCTGAAGTTGTCCACATAGAGGTGACAGCAGGGACTCTTGAGATACAGTGGGCAGCCGGTGCTGATCATCACATCATCCCATGTGCTTCAGCACGACACAATCAAATCTGAATCAGATTGGTGTAGTGAATTCAGGTATACAGCCTTTTGAAACATCCTGGTATATGATGAAACTAGCTAGTAAAGTTTGTTCCATCTTTGCTTTGCAAATTTGATGGATACCTTGTAGTTGCTGTGTAACCATAGATTTCACAAGAACATCCAGTTCTCTTAGGCCATAAGAACAGAGAGCATCACTTCTGAAAGTCATATTACTGTAGGTTTGCAAAGTTTCTTGTGGGATGCTTAGAGAACAAAAGAGTTAGCTGACCCGCCTTGCTGAGTTTACTCTTCTCTCCTGAATTCTGCAGCACCAGTGTTTAGCAAAAATGTTCAGCATTACTGGGATGTCTAACACTGACATTCTGCAACTTGATTAGTAACTACACTAGCCAAATTAAAGGATGGGATGTTGCTGGGAAGGCATCCTTTTGATCCAGATTTGAGACAAAAAGTTGTTGCTATACAGGCACAGTTATTTTTGGATGTTGCCATTTTTACTAAATTGTCCAACAACCACAGGAGCACACGAATCAAGTTCTTTTGTTTGCATATTTATGGTTTAATGTCACTTATGGTAGTGAAGTATTTGACTTGTCAAACTAACTTAATGGAAAATTCACAGGAGTTCCAGCTCTTCCTGTGGTTCTGCCTGTACAATATGAACAACTTGGTGCAAACCACTGCAAACCGCCACTAGTCACTTCTCATTATAGAGAGCAGACATTTAAGATGTAAAAATCCTACATCTTGTGGTGCTGTCTGGAAAGCAGAAACTGTGATTTGTGGGACAATCCTGACAAAAACTGAAAACTGTGGAATATACCACTCCATATATTGCTAGAGAGTTAGTTCAG
The DNA here is from genome assembly GCA_035772895.1 of Perdix hodgsoniae. Taxonomy (NCBI): domain Eukaryota; kingdom Metazoa; phylum Chordata; class Aves; order Galliformes; family Phasianidae; genus Perdix; species Perdix hodgsoniae. The sequence goes on from JAPSGF010000011.1 coordinate 1,894,876, forward strand.
GAGAACAATGAAAGACTGAGAAGTTTATAATCCTCCAGTCTCTAAATCTGGCTATTCTTCTCTGTCTTGGATCAAGGGAAGGGAAAGAAAAAGGGAAAGGAAAAGAGAAAGGAAAAGAAGAATAAAAGGAAGCGAAAGGGGGAAGGGAGATTAAAAAAAAGGAAGGAGAAAAGGAAAAAAAGGAAAAGAAAACAAAACAAAAAAAGCAAAGCAAAACAAAGGAAAAAGAAGAGGGGAGGAGAAGAGAGGGGCAGAGAGGAGAGGAGAAGAATATGTATCTTTTATTTGCATCATAATGAAAATTTTTGTTCCTTCCTGAGCATATTTTAATTAAAATGTCCTAATTTCTCTGTTGTTTATATGCATTCATTTTATCAGTTTTAGAATAAAAATGATCTCGGAAAGGGTGGTCAGGGTGGTCAGGCATTGGAATGCACTGCCCAAGGAGGTGGTGGAGTCACCGAACATGGATGTGTTCAAGAGACGTTTGGATGTTGTGTTGAGGGATAGGATTTAGCTGGGGAGTACTGGTGATGGTTGGACTGGATGATCTTTTAGGTCTTTTCCAACCTTGATAATTCTGTGATTCTGTGATTCTGTGATAAAAATAATTATTAAAACTAGAGTAACCTCCCAAAATGAACTGTGAAAAAATAAGTAAACTAATTTATGTCCTTTCTTTGCAATACACACAAATAAATTTTCCTCCATTATTTTTACATTAGTAGTTTAGACGCAGTCCTATTTTTTGTGAAAACCTGCAGGACTGACCTGAAAGTTATTTTGAGATCATTAAACAAACTTCAGTAACAGGATACATTGAACGCGTAGGGTATTTTTATCAAAACAATACAAACAAAATACCTTTGAATTTTGAACTGATAATTTAAATCAGAAAAAAAAAACAAAACACTTGCAAGAAAGAAAACACTGTTTAAAAAATTCCTAACTCCTTCACTTCAGTAGTGAAGCCATAATAGTCGCGAGCACCTTTCACTGAATTGGAGATGCATTTTGATTCACAGGACTTGAATGTCTTTTTCTACTCACTATTTATATTCACTTTTCTATCCACCCTAGTTCATACTAGTGTCCATGGAAAATTAATTCAGTCCATCCAGAAAGTAGTGTAAATCAAGTACTCTGGAGCAACAGAAATTTTGCCCACTTTTCTTGTTAAGATGATTTTCAACATTTTCTGGCATTGGAAGGCGTGACCGAGTTACTGTGTTTGCTTGGTTGAATTACCTTCATCCCAGTTACACTTTTTTAAAAGATCTTTTTCCTGTTTGGTTCTCTTTATTCTTCATTGTTTGGGCTGATGCCTAGAAACCCAATGGGAAAGATCCTGCAGGGATCTGATCCTACTTTCTGACAAAGACCATGCACGTTCATATATGCTGCAATAATCATTGTTCTTTCACAATGAATTCCACTGAAAGAATAAAAAGACAAAAGGAAAAATTAAGAACAATATCCCATATAATAATCATGAGAATGAATCACCAGGGGAATTAGAAGCAGGCATTTCACAGAATCAACATAGATATTGGAAAAATGAAAAGGCAAATGAGATATTCACATGCAGAGCAGAGAAGCGAAGCTGCAGTGCAATCAGTCCTTAGGAGAGTTGAAATGATTTAATCCAGAGCTGTTCCTATGGTAATCTTGAATATGTAACAAATCTCTGTAACCAGTTACACAGTGAATCAACAGCTGGCGATGGATTAGTGGGCTATTTCTCAACATTTATTCTAAGCCATTTCTGTTCATTTTTTGCAAACTGGAAACTAAGACATTCATATAATCCTAGAATCATAGAATTGTAGAATAGTTGGGTTGGAAGGGACCTTTAAAATATCTAGTTCCAATCTCCTGCCATAGACAGAGTTGCCACCCACTGGAATGGGCTGCCTAGGTCCACATCCACCATGGCCTTAAACACCTCCAGGACTGGGACAACCTGTTCCAATGCCTCACCACCCTCTAGGTTAAAAATTTCCACCTAGCATCTAAATTAAATCTACCCTCTTTTAGTTAAAAGCCATTCCCCCTTGTCCTATCGCTATCAGATCATGTAAAAAAGTTGGTCTCTCTTCTGCTTATGAGATTCCTTTAAGTAGTGGAAAGCTGCAATTATGTCTCCCTGGAGTCTTCTCCCAGCTGAGTAAGCCCAACTCCCTCAACCTTTTTTCATAGAAGGGTTACTTCAGCCCTCTGATCGTCTTCATGGCTCTACTCTGGACCACAATATTGTTTTCCCAGAAAATATCTGTATAACTGAAATCTCTCAGCAGGATGAGAGCCTGTGAATGCAACACTGCTTGCAGTTGAAGCAAGAAAGCCTTATTAACAGACTCCCCTTGATCAGGTGGCCTGTAGTAGACTGCAACCACCAGATATCCTTTATTTGTCCGGACCCTAATTTTAACCCTCAGATTCTCAACCTGGTCATGGATGTTTTCCAGAGGTAGCTCTTCATAGTCTATCCAGTTCTAAAATTAGAGGGCAACTCCCCCACCCCATCCCTCCTGCCTTGTGTATTGCTTCTAAAAAGCTTGTAGCCCTCAATCATAGCAATCCCAGTTGTGTGATGTTTATGTGGTAGCAATCAGGTAATAGTTTTCTACTTGCACCATGTTTTCCAGCTTGTCCTGCCTGTTCCCTATACTATGTGCATTGGTGTGGAGGCACAAGAGTTGGCTATTGGTTGTGTTACTTTCTTGGAGGAGGCCTCCCACATTAAACCAAGACAAATTTGAGGTTTCCTCTTGATGCTTCCTCAAGGGACATTGTTCCCTGGCTCTTCTCTGTAACTTAGAATTACATCTCTTTCCTGTATCTAATCTAGTGTAAAGCTTTGGTACTCATCCCAGCCAGCTTGCTGCCCAGTATATTCTTGCTCCTCCTGGTCAGCTGTGTCCTGACATCAGCATGCCCAGTCTATTGAAGGTGTGTGTAGGACCATAGTACCAGAAAACCGGAGCATGACAACATCCATCCACTCATTAAACTGGTCTGTCTGTTCTCTTCCTTCTGCCTTGGTCCTGGTCTCAGACTGGGAGAATCAAGAACAGTACCCATACTCCTCATCCCTTCAACATCCTTCTAGGGGATGTAAAGTCTTTTAAAATATTTTTTAATTTCCATGTTGCAACCTCATGTGATACAGCTTGAAGGACAAGGAACTGATAGTAGTCCTCTGGCTTTATCAGTTCTGTTAAGCTCTTCTTGATATCCAGAATGTTGTTCCCTGGCAGGCAGCAAACCTCTCTGGAGAGATTGTCTGGGCAGCAAATGGGTGCCTCAGTGCCTCCCAGCATGGAGTCCCCATAGGTATCTTCTATGATAACCTTTAGAATAAACACATACATATCACTGCATCCTATGTTAAGAAAGCATCCAAAACTTACAGTATTAAGTTAGATTGTTCACCAAGCCTATTTTATCATATTAGCAATTTCATACATCCCTCCTAAGAGTAACATGAGTATGTGTAGGGTGAAATTGCATGTACTTGTGAAGAGAACGAAGTTCCTCAGCAGTTTTCTCACTCACATGGTATTAAACTTGCTATTCTGAAATTTGAAATATCATGGATTAGAAATGTAGCTTTATTTCTCTACATGAAGACTTGCCATTGTTTTTGGCAGCAGCCTACTTCATGCAGGAGTATCTACTGTATAGCCTTCCTCCTTGACATCTACCTAGAGCAGAGCAGAAGTGTCAGTTCTATATTTACAATGGTGGATGTTTAGGCTAGGAAAGATGATGGGGGAAAAACTTTTCTATAACCAAATCTAAGCCAGCTATGCCAAAATTAGATTGAGAAGGAAGATAGCATGTGGAAAATTGCAGCAATTTAAGGTGCGGTATTTTAGTGCAAGTCCAGGACAATAGCAGGAGTGCAGTGACATTTATCAATAGTTACAACATAGAGTTTCAACTACAACAAAAGAGCAACAATCTGCTCTCTGCCCTTGGCATGATAATTTGCCTTTTACGTTCTGCATTTTCATATATTAGTTTGGAAATCAGAGGACCAAAACAATCAATCAGCAACAGATGTTCCATACAATCAGCATGGTACATGAATTCAGTTAGCATGCAAATTGTCATCCCTTGGCTATTCATGTGGACTGCTGGGAAAACAGGCAGCCTGCTTTGCAAAAATAGATGGAAGGAGTATGATTAAAATGTCTGGATTCAATCACATGTTTAATCACCATCCCCATTTTAATCTCAGATACAGTGACTGGTAGCTATTATGACAAAAATTTGAAAATGTGCATGACACACAGTGGCATTCAGGAGCCTGATAGGTGGTCTGTACTTGATCAAAGTGATCAAAGCTTTTTTCTCTGTTTCTCCTTGTTCCACCTTCCCACAATAATATTAAATGCAAAAAATATGATTTATAGGGGGTTGTGCTATACTCTCTCTCTCTCTCTCTCTCTTTTTTTTTTTTTTTTTAGGCTAGAGTGTTAAAAATTGCATCTCAGTTTTTCAATGAAATCAGTAAATTATGAATTACCACTCCTTAAAATAACAGCAGATGGTTGTGCTATCTTTTAGAAATGGGTTCTCAGGGATAAAACAGGGGAATAGAAATCTGCAGATACTTTATCACTGCTTTCCCTGTCTTAACACACAAATGGTAGTGAATCCTAAGAAAAGTTTTGATGCGTTCCAAAAAAAGCCTATTCAAATTCTCAAACTTAAGGGTCAGATAACAGTAATTCTTGTATTATTTTGGCATGTTTTAGCAGTGGACATGTGCCAGAAGGTCAGAGAAAAGTAGTAGAAAATATTATAATCTCAATTTACTTTTTAAAATCGAAGAGATTGTTCAGTTAGAATGTTTGGCTAAGGTATTTATTGTTTATTCAGTGAATTGACATGCCAAAAAAGAGCAGACTCTGAGGGATAGCAGGGTGAGTAAGATTTCCACAATCTAAGTGCTTGCTCGTGTGAAGAGTTCCACTGGTTTCAGAGGGACTGTTTTTGTGAGTTACATAATCTTGCTCAAAAGTAACCCAAATTGACTTGAGAGGGAAAATGAAGACTTACAGGACACTCTAAACTGGGGATCACCATAAATGGCAACATATCAAGTAAAGGGAAATCCTCTGATGGGATATTCTGAGGATCAGATTCAGTCCAATTGGGTAATGATGGAGAAATAAAAGTAAGACACATTTGAAAGGAGATTCTAAACTGAGAAGATTTACAAACATGGCAAGCTAGCAGAATCTCTCTAAGACTAGGGAAATTAGCAACCTGGCCAAAAGGGATAAAATAGTATCCGATTTGGGAACATGCATGCTATGAAAGCAGAGGAAAAAAGAATCGCACAATTAATACCAGAAACCTGTGAAGTAGAAATGCCAGGAAACAGAAATGAGCAGAGAGGTGGCTCCTCATCTGTTCTAAGTTGCTTTTGGGAACATGAGATCATGACAGACTACGTGCAGAAATTTGCACAGAAGGGAAGAAGTGTGAGGACTCACTGTTTTGAGAAAGAAATGTAGCCTGAGTTGATCATTTTTTGGAATTGTGTCCTGACCTTTTTCTATCAGCTTTGACCTTTCCTGGCATAGCAGGTTTAACTTTCCGAGGAAGATGATAGGTGGGTGATTTTGGAGAGTTAAACCTTTCAGCCTGTGACAAATGGTACATCCAGTTCCAGTGTCCTTTCAGTGTGCCTCTAGCTATGACAACCCAATCTCTCTCTGGAGTACCAAAACAGTACCCTTCCATTACAGATCGTAAGTTATGGAAAATGTGAAATATTGGGAAAAGAGATAGCAAGTTGACATATAGAAACCATGACACTGCCTGATTTTACAGCTAGCGTGTTACAAAAAGACAACAGTCTTGTAGCAACATTGATGGCAATGGGAGGATCACACTGTTTCTTAGAAATGAAAGACTGTATCTGAACCATTCAGGTCGAGAAGAAACACCGAGTGCCATAACAACAATGGTAGCATATGCCAGTGAATCAGATACAATTTGTATATTTTAACATTGAAACATTCTGTCCTGATTAAAGCTTAATCGGCCGAAACACTGACTGCAGACTTCTTGGCTACAGTGAACACAAATATTTAAAATGAGTGGCTCTTGATTAAAACAGTGAATACGTACCGCGACTAACACTGCTAATATTTAAACATAAAGGAAAGGAATGAAAATATAAAAAATTCCCAAGTTGCCCAGAACCACTGTGGTAGTGACTCTGAAGTTGGTCATTTTACTTTATAAAATTATTGTTTTATTAAGACAAAGAGAAATTAAGTGACCATTATTTCTGGTTTTAAATTGGACTTGTCTGTCCAGCTGGCCTTGTTGCTATTGAAAATAGTATCTACACTTACTTTTAGTTCCACTGTTTGTGAAGCAGTTCTTGATTCCCCAGTATTTTAGGGCATTGAGCTCCAGAATGAAACTGAAGGAAATTTCATTTTGCTGCTGGCAAGATGACCAGGAGAAAAAGATTCACTTACATGATGTTACATCGCTCCTCCAGACATAACTTTTAAAAGTTTTATATTGTTCATTTACTTCCATGAACAGCCACTTACTAGTCCTTCCTTCGTAGAGGACATTTTGGAGAAGATGATGGAAGATAGAGGCAGGAGCAAGCATAAGCTGTCACTCACAAAAGCTGTCCCAGTTTTCAGGTCTTTCTATTTGTCATAGTTTTATGACACCATTCTGTTCCATCAATGTTTGTGTTAGCAGCCTTTTTTTCCTAGAAGTCTTATGGAGGACTTTGCCATTCCCCCCACAGACCCAGAAAATGATGCAACATGCATTCTGGTTTGGGACTTATTCACAAGAATGAGTTGTAGTATTAATTTTAGGTGAAATTTCCCATCCTTCTTCTTCCAGAAGAACTGCTCATTTCACAGGATCAGGTCTCATGTTCCAACAGTTCCCTGCTGTACAGTTATGTGACTGATAGATCTGAAGCATCAAAGCCCCTGGACTTACTCTCTTAGCACTAGAATTAAAAAGTGAACTTGTCCAGTCATAAATGTAGTAGATGAAAGGCAAAAATTGCCGGGTGTTTTATGAAAAAGGCCTAATATTGCAGAAGCATTGCAGCCTAGAAAGTATTGTAGCCTTCTGAGTCTAAGGCACTAGGTCTTTATTCCAGTTGTTAATCCTTTCATCTGATTACATGTGAATTGCTCGCAGAGCACGAGGTATATACAATAGCAGTCAGGCTATGGGAATAGAAAACAGTTCCTCCCTCCACTGGGTCAAGAAATGCTTCTGCCAGATTCAGAAAGTTTTTTGGATAGTCATGTATTACTGTTAGTGGTGTTTTTGAGTTTGAGTAGAAGATGAGGGGGAATTAAATACTCATTTATGCAATAAGAAAAATTGGAAAGTAGGCAAAAATTCTGCATGGTCCAGGAATTCACATCTGCATGTTAAAATAGATTTAGGAACCAAACAAACAAAAAAAAATCAGTAAAAACCCCAACTTCCTCTAAAGTTTCCAAGGCCTAACTCTGTCATTTTCATTGTTCAAAAGAATTTAAAATAAAAGATGTTAACCCGTACTCCATTGTTACATTATAATGGCAACAACACATTTTCAAAGCAGTGAATTTCTAATGGGACTTCAGTATCACCCAGGACTTGTAAAGATTTTTTGAGTAACCATTTCATCTCCAAAAATACAACCCCAAAACCTTTGTAGACAGGAACTTTCTGTAAAAGTCATATTTGACAACCATTGAGCAAAAAAAAAAAAAATGTTTTGCAGTGAGGGACTACCATCTGTTTACTATATTAAATACTCAGATGTGTGTGTTTTTATTAGAACTTTTTCTTTTAACAAAGCAAGTGGAAGAGTTGCATATAGTACAAACACTTTTACTGCACAAATGTGTACAGCATGCAGTGTAGAAATAATATGACATTTGGGGAAGATTACAGATTCTCTGGGTGCAGGTCAGAGACAAGAAATATTATATTTGATTCACTGCTGTAGCAATGGATGTAAAACTAACTTGTCAGAGGTAGCAGTGGATGTAAAACTAACTTGTCAGAGAGAGGATAACACATTTTCATATCAGCTCTGATATTTTTGTTTGGCTTCTGGCTCCAGTCCTGTTTAACATCTTCATTAATGAACTGGATTAGGGGGCAGAGCATAACCTCAGTGAATTTATACTGCGCAGGGTGGCAGATGTATCAGAGGGCCGTGCTGCAGTGCAGATGAACCTGGAAAGGCTGGAGAAATGGGCTAGCAGGAACTTCGTGAAATTCAACAAGAAGTCTGCGCCTAGAGAGGAACAATCCCAAGTACCAGGACATGCTGAGGGCATCCGGCTGGAAAGCAACTCTGCTGAAAAGGCACCAAGTTAAACACAAGCCAACAATGTGCCAGTGCTGCAAAGAGGGCAAATGGTATTGTGGGCTGCATTAGGAGGAGCATTGCCACCAGGTCACGGCAAGGAGGAATGGAGCCTGGCTAGGTTCAGTGGTGCCCAATGCCAGGACAAGAGAAAATGGGCATGAACTGGAACATGGGAGTTTCCATCTGAACATTAGGAAGCATTTCTACTCTGTGCAGGTGGCACAGGTTGCCCAGTGGAGATGCCTCCTTAGATATCTTCAAAAGCTACCTGCATGTGGTGAAGGCAAAAAATCCAAACCAAACCAAACCAAAATACGAACAAACAAACAAACAAACAATGAAAATAAAGAAAAAAAAATGAATGGAGAGGGAAGAGGGAAATAGTTACATTTCAGTCTTCTAAGAATAACTTTGGAGTAACTGGCAACAGAATATATTGAATCTGGATTTGAGGCCAAATTCTCTGCTGCAGTAAATGAGTGAAACTTGATTGATGACGCTAGAGCACTAATCACTTCAGTTGGCAGAGGGAACAGGCCTTTGTCCTATGGGATTCTTTTAACAAGTCATATATGACATGGATTGATAAAGTGAATTAAAATTCTTAAAGATGTTAGACATTTTAATTCATGTCTTCATAACATTTAAGAACCTATGAACCTTGCCCTGTGAAGGAACAGGACTATTACTGTGTCTCTATTTGATATTATATAATCAGAGGTATTCAAAAGAAGATAAGAGCTTTGAGTTGTGATTTAGTTACTATAAGACATATTTCTAACAAAGCTTTTGAAAATATCCTTCTGCCAACAGCTCTTTATCCTTGCTAGAGGTTCTTAGCATGTTGTGTCACATTTCAGAATTATCTCACATTTCCGCCTCTTTCCTTGCTTTAGGCCACCAAATCCCAACTAACAAGATGCTTTACTAGAGAAGCATAATGATGTTAGAGAGGAGGCATGGCACAGAGCCCAAGCTAATATTCTTTGCTGTGTTTATTATTATGGGCTCTGTTCCAGCACTGCTGGGGTGGTTGGTGTGGGAGGGATGAGGAAGAAGAAAATGGAAACAAACTGATGTTGGCTAAAGTGTGGGAATGGGGCAAGAAAAGAGGTGTGTGATGCTGGGTGGAGGGATGCAGATGAGGAGGATCCGTCTTCAAAGACATAATGAGGTTGACATGGCAACCTTGAATACTGGGACAGAGTTGGATAAAGTGAAAATCGGCAACTGTGAAATAATTTAGGAAGCTTCAAACAGTTACCTATATTCATTTTGGCATCAGAATTGAAGAGGTAAAAAAATGAAGCAGTGCAATGACACTCTGAACTTTCTCACAGTATGTAAATGAACACTTTTTTTTTTCTTTTTTTTTTTTTTTTTAATTATTAGAGCAGATTACAGTCACTTGGCTAAAACCTGTATCTTGATAAATCCTGACAGATCTGAACTGCTGTGGTTCTGGCGTCATAAAAGGGAAACTGAAGTGGGTGGCTGGCTTATATCACTGGAAGCAGCAGAGAGTTAGTAATGATCATGGAGATGATGTAGATCCTAAATCCAGGATGCTATGATACCACAGGAAGTGTTTTGCTCCTATGCTGGCTGTTCTTGCTCTGAAGGAAGCTGTTACACTTCTGGCAAGGCATGGGACCTATTTGTCCTAGCACAGCAGATCACCTAGCTGTCCAGAGCAGAATAGATGCCTAGAAGCTGTACAGGGCATTTCTTGCACAGTACTAATTTCCTTTGTGTTGTCAGTAGGTTGTGGTAATTACAGCAGATCAGATTTTCTGCTGTAGAAAAAGAGCTGGCACATAGCAATTACAAATGCAGTGAACACAGAAGTTAAGAGTAGGATCTCTCTGAAGCCTTCTTAAAGTGCAATTTTCAGCTGCAGACTCAGAGTTGGACATTGACTTTTATTGTTGTCTATCCTGCAGTTACTCTTGCATCCAACAGCTGGGGCAGCCATAAGCAAACACACAGCATGGGGTGAGAGCTAATGTTAGCTGATGAAAACCATCACTGAGGATCAGAACAACTGACAGAATCTGTCCTGCTATTTTCTGCAGTCACTCCCTCACCATTTACAGGAGCAAATCTGCTGTGTCATCAAAGACTGAAAGACACGTTGGGTCTTTACTCTCCACTGCAGTGGGCAGAGACCTCTGTGTTCTCATCAACTCAGCTCAAACAACATTAATTGTTGGCATAGCAGAAGAGGAAAGGAAATTTCACATTTTTATTTCTTTACTCTGTCCACCAGAGTAATTAGAGAATAACTGTGCTTAATGAGGTTAAGATAAGAGGCTTTGATACTCATCTGCCATCGCGGTATCAAAGATAATATTTACTCAAGTGGGATTTATATTTTTTTTAACTCTCAATGTGTCTCATCAGCATCATATATACCACATTCTCTTGCTGTGCTCTGTGCATATGTCATCTTCCTCTTTTTCTTCCTGTCTGTTTTTGAAGAGTCTTGGGCAGGTTTCTTCCAGCCCTGTTAACAGAGTTGCACTTTGGAAAAAGAGCTCCCCTCAAACTATGTTTCTATTATTCCAAATCCAGAAAAGAGAATATAGTGAGCATCCTTCCAGGTCTCTCTCATTCTTCTGGATTGACCTTCCCATACACTACATCTGGACAGAAGCCACCTCCTGACACAGCTTTAAATCTTAGTTGCATATATCAACTTTGACCAATGTATTTCTCAGGCTCTCTGAACCCGAAGAAGTTGAATATCTTCAAAGTCCACTGCATGATATTATTATTATCCAAACAAGGCTAGCTTAGTGGCTGATATTTTAGACTGCATATTTCTGCTTTAAATGTATTCACAAGAATATTATCAATCCCAAAGTACTGGAAAATCCTGTCTTCATTCAAAGTCAAATAGATTTGATGCTAAGCATTCAAAATTTGTAATGCAAAATCTCATGAGATTTAAAAATAAATAACTTAAAGTTCCTCCACCTGTTTCTTCCAGATCTTTTAAAGTTATACTTGGAGTACATCTCTGAGATAGTCTTCAAACCCAGAAATTTTTTAAAGTGATTGTACCTTTCTTTTCAAATAAATTGAAAATATCCTGTCTGACCTAGGAGCACTGTAAAACACAACACATACAGTCAAGAAGCAAGAAGGAAATGCAAAAGTTGGCAACTGCATAGCAAATGAAAATGTTAGCTTAATTGCTTTTCAATGGGGAAGAAGTTGATTAGTTTAATTATCAGCTTTTATGCACTTGGAGTATCCTTACTTTAAGTAAAGGTAGTTTAAATAATGATTATTTTTATGTGCTTGATTGGAAACTGTGCCTAAGTGCTTTTTCCAGTTCATAAAGCCTATGTTTTCTGATGAAGTTCTAATACTAGGGACCTTTTTTCTCTTTTGTCCTGGATTGAAATGTATGTTGAAATCCTGTGTAATCTTTTTTCAACTTGCTGCAAAATAGGTATTTTCATTACAAGTCCTCAGAAAGCACAAAGAAAAAAGTGTTAATTGGTGTTGACTTTTTTTTGTTGTTGTTAAAAATCTCAATTAAGTAATAAAACACAGTTCAAAGAAACAATTTGATACCATTTTGTCTGGTCACTTGTTGCATATCTGGCCATCTCTTTCTTTGTACATTCACTGAAAATTCTCAATCATCTTGTTTATAGTGCAGTCAAAAGAACTACACTGCTTCTTTCTGAATGTTTAAAAATGTGTAAAGATGTGCTCCAGACAGGGTTTTAAGTGGAAAACATTAACTAATCGACCTGTTAAACGTTTCCTCCGCAATTCCCTTTAGTCTGGAGAGTGAAGGGAAGAGCTGCATTTTTATGATGTATTAAATGAGCCATTTGGCAAATGTGACTCTAAATCTGTACCTGCAAAATGGAAGGAACCCAGTGCTGCACTGCTGCTGATTTACATCATGACTCTACATATAGCAAGGGCTTCTTACTGCAAAGCAGGACTGTTGTCTCTGCTTGATGTTCCAAAACTCTGTTGCATCTGGATGTCTGTTGAGTCAATCAGTCTCCCTTTTTGCTTGTCCTTGTAGTTTAGACACAGTTCTACTTGCACGATTTGTGCATGTAGCAGAATGAGAGTTTGCAGTAAACTCAATCTGCCAATGAACAAATAGATATACAGGCTCATATGGATGCATGCTTCTCAGCAGATACCTCTGACTTATCATGAGTTATAAGGGACTCCCAGAGAAACCTACAGAAAACTGGTTCAGCACATGCATACATTTTTCCAGTCATGGAATGACTTCACTGAGTAATGACCAGAGGACACTGGATTTACCATCACTCACAATGGGTTATAACACTGCGGTTGCTGGATGATTTGTGAAATGCAGCAAATATACCTACTGATGGACCTACTTTGGTTGTTAAGCTGCAAAACCATCTGCTTCCAGCATCCCAGTCCTTTTCTCATTACCAAAGCTCCTTGCACAGAGAGCAATGGCTGGCTGGCCATGTCCCTGTACAGCTTCCCCAGCAACCTGCATCTTGAATCAGTACATCTGACTGGGATGTGAATATGATGGTGACACAAAGATATTTTCAGTACCTCAAGTTGTTCTAGAACCCTCCTGCTGATAACCATGCTTGTATCAACTTTTTAGTGTGTACACTTATACCAGGATAAATGCAGGCGTACGACTCCAGTGTTTTTGCTATTTTGGGAACTTGGCACCAGACCAAATCATGCTCCTAATTAAATGATCAGCAAAAAATCAAAGTGCATGGAGAACTTGCACTACTGCTAAGATAACCTTCTACAAATATCTGCACTGTTGCTTCCCTTGTTGTGAAGTTTTTTCTGTGTGTGCATGTGACAGAGGCAAGGGAAATAAGTCTGAATTTAGCAAAAACAAAGTTTTATGTTTCTTCTTGCACCTGACTAACAGCATCTGTTTAAAGTCATGACTTTACTCAGTTGGTACGATTTGTTTTTGCATGCATGGAAATTCAAAGTATTTGCTGTTACAGGTGCTGGTACAAAGCAAATAGCATCTCAGCATCGAACAGCATTATTCTTTGTTGGACTGTGATTATTTGGTTTGCCTTGAGTTTTGTTATGTTAGTTTTTGTTGGGTGCACTTCATTTTCATTCTCTTCCCATCAAGTAAACATTTTCAAAGCTGAACAAGAAAAAACCTGAACCCATCTTCAATTTACTAAATTTCAAGTTTTGTACTTAGAGAAAATTACTTTAGGGAAGGGATCAATTGCATATTAAGCTGCTCTGAGACTCCCACATTACAATTTCCTACACAGAATTCCTCCTTTCTTATTTTATGTTCTTCCATACACACAGTAGAATCCACTGTTACTGGAAAGACTTCATTGAGTACCATGACTGCAGCAGAATGGCCTGTTCTGCTCTTCCTAAAATATATCCTGGATCACTTTGAAATGCATCATGCAATCAAAAATAGATGTACTTACCCTGTACTTGCAGATTTTTCCATTGAAAAGGAAAAATATTGCCGCATGTGTGCATACTCTGTCAGAGACCAAACAGCCTGGCTGATGTTTTGAGAACCCTTAGGTAAATAGTTGGTATTTTTAAACAGGGTTGGCCTTCATACACACTACTGAATTTCCAAAGAGAACCCATTATAAGCTCTGCCAAAGCTTTCCAGTGTCCTCTAGTTTCTTCCTGAATCACCTCAAACACTGCTAATGCGGTCTATTTGATGCCTTGTAGCAGCATCCCTTTCTCTCTTATTCATTGCTCATCACGAGACTATCAATGAAGTAAAAGGCTACTTCAACAACCATTAGACCTGAATGCTGATATCTAAATACTTTAAAAATATTTTTTACCTCATATAGCTGAAAATGTTGGAGATCAAGGTTGATCAGGGATCAACTAGCCAAGTATCAAGACCATAGCCAGTAAAACGGAACTCCCATTCCTCTTTCTGCTCTCCAGAGATGCTGCCCTATCCATCCCATGGAAGGTCCACGACAGAAGTAATCAGTTAAACTGGTAGTGCGGACTTCAGAAAAAAACCAACAAACTTATATTAATAATCCTGTTTGCTTCAGCTCATTTCCTTTGAGGTCAGAAGTTACTAAGTGATCCAAGGAACTGGATTAGACTGCCTTTAAAGGTTTAAAGGTTCCCAAAATTTCTGTAATCAGGTCAGCTTCAGGCTGTTTTCAGTCAGAAAAAAACACAAATAAAACCCAGAGACTACAAAACAGGAATGACTTGCGACTCCTGTTGAGACAATTGTCTGAGGATGGCAAGAGGATGAATTTTAAAATAGAGATAGTGAAAGACATTTTATTTTATTTTATTTTATTTTATTTTATTTTATTTTATTTTATTTTATTTTATTTTATTTTATTTTATTTTA